>JARYGA010045412.1:0-35433 GCA_030545235.1 Helianthus tuberosus | reverse complement strand
ACAGGGAGTTTGTGGAATGTGTGTTATTTAAAAGTGTATCTAAGTTAACTAAGATTAAACTAATTGCAATAAAAAGTAAATTCAAAGAG
Organism: Helianthus tuberosus; assembly: GCA_030545235.1. NCBI lineage: Eukaryota > Viridiplantae > Streptophyta > Magnoliopsida > Asterales > Asteraceae > Helianthus > Helianthus tuberosus. Next base: position 35,344 of record JARYGA010045412.1, on the reverse strand, counting down.
TTGGATTGTTTGATTAGATTGGTTTTAAAAACTAAGAATACTAATTAATTTGCGAAATGAAAGTTGAGTTTGTAAACAATTTGTAGACGAATGACCATCCTAAGTTTCCGGTTTGCTTCAACAATTGTGCTATCATCCACTAGAAAGAACTACATAGACATAGTTCGTGTGTAATTACTTATTGTGATAAAAGGGAACGAAGTACTCAGATTCCTAGAACGTGAGGTTGTTACCCGATGACCAATCAACCCTTACCCAATCCTAATTTTACCCATGATATCTCGATTGCCAACGGCACCAAGAACGTATGGTTTCAAACTAGAAAAAACATAAGAATTAACAATGTACAAATAAGCAATCACACACCATGATAAACAAGACATAGATAAAGTTTATCATTCTAGAAATATGGAATCAAAACACAACCGTCTTAAACAAACCTTCAACCTAGGATGATCATAGAGTGTTTAGCCACGCATATCTTCCAACAACATCATAACAAAGCTAATATTGTTCATCAAGATCAAACACAATAAAACCTAATGATTCCCCAGTGTTCTTGTTGCCAAAAAGTCTCCAAGATAGCTCCAAAATTCGTCCACAATGATTCCTAACCGAAAACAAGTGAAAAGCCACCATAAAACCACTTGAAAATGGCATTTAATGAGGAAGTTACATATTTTGGATCAGACGGAGGCGTAAGGTACGGCTGGGTGCCGTACCTTACGGCTACCCAGAGCCGTAAGCTACGGCTGGGTGCCGTACCTTACGGCTATCATCAATTCTTTACGGCCCTTTGCTCCTGTTTTACGGCAATGCTTCCAAACCAACATAGGGGCCGTAACCTACGGCTGGGAGGCGTAGCTTACGGCCCTGAATGGCATTTTTCTTTGTTTCCTTCTTTTGCTCCACCATTTCTTCAACTCCTGCTTGGCCGACTTTAAACATCCATCCATGCTTCCTAAAACCATCATCTTGAACACTTTAACACCTGCATCATCAACATCTTGTGATTACCTAGTTCAAGCAAATAACCGGACAAAGTATGGTATTTTAGTCTATTTAAAGGCCTTAAGGGTTGTCCTACGGACCACCCGTCATTTACCACTTGTAAGTTCGAAATATCACTTTCGTGAATTTCTCAAGAAATGTGCCGATTCATGTTCCACGCTTACCAACCTGGGAACTCCGGCATAGTCCTTCAACCTGTAAACCTTCAAACACTATCAAAATCTTTCAACCAAAATCTTCAAACATTAGAAAGATGCCGATTCCTGATCCACGATATAAACTTGGGATCTCCGGCAAGTCAGGTTTTTCATTTAAACAGATTCACCCAAGCCTGACTGTCCTTGGGTGATTTTGAATTCTTGTTCAACAATGGTGGAAAGTTTGCATCATCCATTGTTAAACCAGAATTCTCTACTTTTACCTCAACACATGGCTCCTCTGGCTTTACCACACCAGATTCTTCGCCTGAATGTGGCTTGTCTGACTTTGATGAGCCAGATTCATCGCCAACATGTGGCTCCTTTGTTTCCACAGAAACAAATTCATCGCCAGAAAGTGAAAATTTTACTTTCTTTGTTTTGTTAATCTCTTGATTAACTACTTTCTCTTTCTTCAAAATCTCTTTCGTCCTCAGATTTGTATCTGAAGAATTCGTTTTACTTGACTTTGTAGTCGAGTGAATCGATTCGTCAGAACTCTTATTTGTACCTACTGATGAACCCGAGGACAAGATCTTCTCGAGATACTCTCTCACCTTCTTTCTCTTCTTCCTCAGTCTGTCTTTTTGTCCCTAAGAAAGCTTTACTTTTGATTCTTGAACTTTCGGTTCTTGAACTTTACGTTCTTGAACTTTCTGTTCTTTGGGCTTGACAGAGACTGGTTTCTTTGCCATCTTCTGAGAATTAACCCTCAATCTTTCATTTGATCTCCTTGGGCAATCTCTGGCAATGTGACCTTTGATATGGCAGTTATAGCATCTCCTCGTCTCATAACTCCAACTCTGGCAGTTAACAGCAATGTGTCCTTGATAACCGCATCGGTAACACACTCTGTTATCATACCAATCACCATTTTCAGTCCAAACATTCAGATCATAGCACTGTTTGGCTTGGTGATATCCATCTCTCCTCTTGTAAGCTGGATTTGGCTTTGAAGCACTGTGGTCAAACCTGCACCACTTATTACCAACAATTTTTGAGTTTTGATTTTTCAATTTTTGTGATTTTTGATTGCGATTGGATGATTGAACTGATGAGCTTTTTTTTGTTTTGACCATTTTCTGAATTTTTAACTTTTTGTTTCTGTTCCACTTTCTTCTTCAAAGGTTTTTGCATAGAGCATTCTCCCTTTTCAGTTGATTGTAGAACAGTTTTCTGAGATTTTTCTTTCAATTTCAAAAATATTTTCTTTTTCTCATTTTCAGCATCAGACTCTGACTCAGACTCATCTGCTGAATAAAACTCTTCATTTTTATCATCAGTTTTATCATCACAATCTTCAACTTTGACTTTGTCAAAGTTTGTGACATTGTCACTTATTGGAACTGAATTGATCGGTTTTGGACAGGGGAACACAAATGAAGTCACAAAACCTTTCAATTTCTTTTCAAGCTCATCAATTTTGTTCCTTGAATTCTCTGCTTCATTTTCAAGCTGAGATATTCGTTCAAGATGAGACTTGATTGTTTTTTCATTTTCAATTTTAATGTTTTCAAGAACAAATTTTTCATTTTCCAAAACTTTTAACTGTTCTTGAAATTTTGTTTCATTTGCTTTCAGATTTTTGTTCTCCAATTTTATCCAAAAATCTTCATCTTCTGAAGATTTCTTTTTTCTTTCAAAATTCTTTTCTTTTTCTTTCAAAGCCTTGTTTTCTAGTGTCAAACTGTTCAAATCATTTAACAGTTTGTCATTTTCAGATTTCAACCTCTCACAATTTTCCTGCAAAATAAGAATCTGTTTATCAGCAGATTTCTTTTCATTCTTCATAACTGAAATCTCTTCAGTCTGTTCCTCTCCCACTTGGACACCTCTACTCTTGCTCTTCTTTAGTATTGATTTTCCACTTTGACTTTTCTTCTTCTCAGCATACCTCTTCATCTGTTCCTCAAGTTTCTTGATGAATTGACCAATTGACAAATCAGAGTATTCTCCAGTTCTTTTTAAATTCAAAAGAAATGTACTCCATTCTTGTTGAGGTAAGGCATTGACTAATTTCTCAACCCATTCATTTGATTCCTTTTTAATACCCTTCTCAGACATTGAGCGAACAAGATGGCTATATCTCTCAATGATACTCTTTGTACTTTTTCCTGGATAACCTGAAAATGAATCAAATTCTTTCTTTAATACATTTATTCTATCAAGTGTTTCTTTTGTCATTTTAAAGAAATTGATATCCATGATTCTTGTAGTTCAAGCGGAATAGCAATCCTTTTTTCAAGCGGAATACTTTTGTTCAAATAAGCGAATCAGATGTTGTTCACTGAAGCGGACCAGATGACCAGATGAGCGGATCTCCTGATAAAGTGACTATGGAGCGAATCTAACTTGGTCACAAACGCGAATCAACAATGTATTTTGAAGCAGACCTTAAAGAATTTCTTGAAGCGAACTAGTGTTGACATATAAGCGGACCTGTCTTGATATTGGAGCGAACCAGAAGCAACAATGTACACTCGAGCGAACTAGAATTGTCCTTTGAAACGAACCAGAAACAATTCGTATGAGCGGACTAAAAGTTGTTTGTTCGAGCGGACCAGAAGTTGTTCGTTCGAGCGGACCAGAAGTTATTCGAATGAGCGATCCAGAATTATCCTTTGGAGCGAACCAGAAAGAATAATTGCCTTTGGAGCGAACCAGAATGATTTTGTTTCGAGCGAACCAGATACTGTTTTGGACGTTCGAGCGAACCAGATACTGATTTGGAGCGAACCAGAACCAAAAATGTACGAATAAGCGATCCAGAACGTGATCTAAGAGCGATCCAGGATGACGTCACTACGAGCGATCCACATAGCGAACATGTTTTGACATGTAAAAACTTCGAATTTTGGCTTCAAACTTTCCAGGATTTATCTCTATACTAATACGCACAATCTGTTCAAATTTGAGCGAATTTCAACCGTGAAAACTTCCCGAACGAGTAAAAAAAGTGTAGAAGTGAGAAGAAAAAAATGAAAAACAGCTACAATCAGTAGAAAACCTCCTCCCAAGCTCTGATACCAATTGTAGGATCGTAATCTGACCCAAACGAGTCGTTCAGAGGCGTTCTCCTATGTTTCAGGTGCGGAATAACAAGAAACGTAGGTAGAAATAGCTTGTTCTTCACTTTAATCTAATGTTTTATTGATTTGAGACGATTTACAGCTCGTTCTTCACACCGGCAGAGCTTCGGTATGGAAATCTGAAAGTTACAAATGAGGACCTCTTATACGGTATTTATAGGCAGGCTGGTTCGGATATACGGACATGTCCGTATAAGCGGACCAGACTATGTCCGTATAAGCGGACCAGACTATGTCCGTATAAGCGGACCAGACCTGTCCGTATAAGCGGACCAGACCTATAAAACCTATACAGACTCCTGTTTTCTCGTATAACGTGCCCTATGCTATACAATACGACGTAAGACCTGATCCTAGACACCTAGACGGAATCAACAGATGTAGTGCACCAACATCTCTAAATCCTGACCATATATATATATATAGGGGAAGGTTCATTTGAGAAGAAAATTAAATTGAGAAGAAAAAGAACAAAGGGTATAATTGTAAAACATTAAATAGTTTTCTCTCGTCTCATTTATTATTCTTTTTGACCAATTAATTAGTCATAAATATTATCATCATCCACACTAAAATTTTTCCCTAGAAACATCAAAATTTATCCTACACGTTTTTTAAATTTATCCTTCACATATTGAAATTTATCCTACACAACTCGTAATTCATCCTACACACCTCATAATTTATCCTACACCTTAAATTAATTTTTTTCTTCTTTGAAAAGATATATTTTTTTTTTTTGAAAATAAGTTACAAATTTAATTTTAGTTAGCTATTAATAAAGGAAGACTAACAATTAATGATCTATCTAATTTTACCAATATACCCTTACACCAATATTAAATACAAAAATTAAATGAAGTAAAATAAAGCATTTTTATTGGTTGAAGTTTGTTCTTTTTTATTCTTACAAAAAATTTCTTCTCATTTGAACCCTCCACTATATATATATATATTATTAATAAAAATAATTCGAGCGAAACCGAGCGATCGACGAGCGAGCGGACCTTTGCTCATGCTTGGATTGAATTTGAATCGAACCGATCCGAGCGGCTCATTTACAAACTGAGCTGAAATCGAACGAGCATTTTTCGAGCGATCGTCGAGCGATCCTAGATCGTCGAGCAGTTTGGACAGCCCTAGTTGGATCTGACAAATTATTTTCATATATTGAATTTTCGATTCAAAATGTAATTGTGGAAAAGATCGAGAAAGTGTTTAAACTAGTGGAAATTGAAATGTCTGAAGTTGAGAATCTTGCAGGTAAAACAAGAAATTTGAAGGGCGAAAAATCTTTTTATAACAAACAACGAAATTTGAATTATCAAAATAAAAATGAACGAGTTGGTTTAGGTTATAAAAAGAAGAAAAATCAAAACAAAAGATCTAAAAAGTCGTATTTTCAGAAAAAGATGAACCTTGTTCATGGAACAAGTTCAGAAAAAGAGAAAGAATTCCAATTTAGTCGACAGACTAATGAAGAATTCTATGCTCAAAAGAAAAAAACATCTACAGGCTAAGGATGTTTCAAAGAAAACATGTTTTAAATGCAAACAAGTTGGACACATTGGTCGAAAATGTCCACAAAATCTGAAGCTTGTTTATGTTGAGAAGAAAGAGAAAACAGAAGTTGATAAACAGAAAACACACAGGTTTGGACCAAAACAAATTTGGAAACAAAAAAATAAATCTTTAGGAGGAAAAATTCAAAATAATTCAAAGTTTTAGGTAAAAAAATGTTTCTAATGGTCAAACTTGGGTGGTGAAAAGGAAAGAAACGTCTGTTGAAGAGAAGAAACTTGATTTAGAGAGCTGAGGTCAAGAAACAAACTGTTTTTTGTAAAAAATGAAAAAGATTTTCTAAACTTGAATGAATCATATTGTGTCAAAATACCCACGGTAAAGCAGGCCTAGGTTGCATTATTCAAATGATTGAATTTTTTGCATATGCAGGTGTTCTTGAGGACAATTCAAGTTTTAATATAGTCATCGGAGCAGCCTGTCACATGAGAAAGAAATCCGTTGTTTGAAAACAGGAATTGAGTGATTTGATTGAAAATTTTAAAATTTTGAAAATATTGAAAAGGAATGCGCCGAACCCTCACGATTGAACAAACAAAACATGATAAAACAAAAATTGAAAATGGTTCTCGTAATGTTAAAATATCAATGTTTTATTATCACGGGGGTGAAAAAAGACACAAAGAATGTAAAGCAGAAACGAATGGTGAGATAAAGCTATATATATCGGTTTGTCAAATTTTCTTGAAAATGTTTTAGATTTTAGGGGGATTATATAGTTTTTAAAATTTGAAATAAAATCATAAACATTTGAAAATTTGGAAAATTACAAAAACATGAAAAAGAAAAATGAGTTTTGTATTAAAAAAAAATGATAGTACATCAGTAGACTGCCACAGCATGCTAAAGAAATGGAAAGATAAAAAGTAATAAATGGTCTCACTGGTGATATGCCAGTAGGTTTTTACACACCCAGTAAATTGATTTCGAGATATAAATCTAAATGATTAACTTTCTTAATTTGTGGGTAACATCTCTCGGATATATGGACTTAGTACTCCGAAATTTCGTTTGAGAGATTGCCTGATTCTGAGATATTAGGTTTTTATACTTATTGATATCAAGGGATTATACAAGATCTTCTGATTTTGCGTTAGCGATGACATAGAACTTGTAGAATACTTTAGCGCTAAAACCCCTACACTGCATAAAAATTGAGAATATCGAAAGATATATATCAAGTGCAGTTAAGAAGATTCCTAAGTGGAAGACACCTTAAGTCGAGCCTTCATCTCTTTGTTTGAACGGTGGTTCTAACCTTAGCTCTCAAGGCCTCGCACTAACCCAGAAACATATATCATTTAGGTATATTCACATGTACTCACAGACTCCCTTTGTTGGCACATTTGAACGGGAGTGTGTCCTAATAGGGCCCAAAAACCTGAGCTCTCTTTGTTGGCATCGATAGTTTATTCATTTTTTTATCGTTTTCTCAACATGGCAGTATAAAATTCGTTGAACACAAAGTTGTATTCGCAATAAAGTATTTCTTCGCATTGTAAATTATATCGAGTGTCGATACCATACTAGTACCATAACAAACTGTATCGATACTGTCTAAAAACCCACCACAAAGCGGGAGTACATCCAATTTAGAGTCGCTCTAAGGTTTTAAAGTTTACAATAATGATTCTGACTTTACAATAATGATTCCGTTATCAAGATTGTTGAAATTTGTCTTTTTCTTTAATAAATATTTGGAATGAAAATTTGTAAAGACAAGTTTCTATAATTCGTGTGTGTAATTATCATGGTTGTAAAAATCCCGACTAGTCTCCGATTAGTCGCCGATTAATCTCTAATTGGTGGTTCACCGATTAATGGCCGATTAATAGCTAGGCAGTCAATGACGGTCCTATTCTGGCCAAATTTTGACAAGATGCCAATCAAATTTTGACCAAACCATATAAATTCCTTCCAATTACTTAAAAAATGGGTTAATGAGGGGTTAAAACATGTCTACTTTAAAAAACTACATATAAAAATGTGTGTGTGTATATGTAACTAAAAATTACATATAAAAATCTCAATCCGATTAATTCTGATTAATCCCTATTAATCCCGATTAATCCCTAGGCGGTACCCCACCGCCCGACTAGCGCCTAGCGATTCTTACAACACTGGTAATTATACATAAACACGTGTTTTTTTCTTTTTTTTGAATGGCCAACGGAACTTTCATTTCATAAAAACCACAAAACAAAAAGATTCAGCCAGCAGCTGACCAAATACATAAAACAAAAAATTACAACGGGACAGAGCAAAACAGAGAAAGAAAAAAAAAGGAAGAAGACGTGACTTTCTCTACAAGATAAAATTGAAATCCCACCACTCTTGTTTTGTGATCGAGCTATATTTAGAACGTAGTTTCACACCTTGGAATGATGTATCTTTTATATCCTCGGTAATGAGCTGGGCCGATCTCACGTGTTTTTTTCTATTTTTTCATTTTGAACACATGCATATAGTCGACACATTTGAACGGGAGCGTGTCCTAGTAGGGCCCAAAAATATGAAGAGGATAACATATTTCTTTAAATCATATAAATGATAGGTGTTAATTAATGAAGGAGATTTATTATGGAATATTGGATTTTAATAATTCAATTAATGGCTAATGATCGCCAACAATTCCAACACTAAAAATAATTACTGTTTATCCCAATTATTAGCATATTCTCCAATAGACCCTAACTAACAGAATCCTAACACCGTTAGTCTCCGGTCGCCGGAAAACCGTTTTTGGCCGGAAAACTCAACATTTTCGTCTCAGACCTCTTTGTAACCTTATTACGGACCTTTAGGAACTCTTTTCTAGTAAAAACCTCAATTATTGAAGTTGTCAGAAAACTCTTTTTTTGGTCGAAAAACCCCTTTTTGGCCTGAAAACTCAATTTTTTGGCCGGAAAACTCAACATTTTTATCTTAAAGCTCTTTTTAACCGTAGATCGGACATTTAGGAAACTTTTTCTAACCAAAAAACGGTTTTCCGGCAACCGTAGACTAACGGCGTTTGGATGCTGTTAGTCTGGGTCCATTGAAGGTCAATATGTTAATAGTTAGGACTGCCAGTGGTTATTTTTTAAGTTGGAACTGTTGGTGGCCAACGATGAATAATTGAGATTATTAAAACCCAATAATCCATTTATTATTTGAAACTATGACATTTAATGAAGAAAAAACCGTAAAAAAAGGTACCTAAGTATAATCTCACAACGGATGCAGAAATTTTTTGTAAGGGTGACACACTACAAATCAGTTAAATATTGGTAAAATAATGATGATCATATAACATAGTTTATGAAATAATTATAATAACATTGAGCTCAAAACGGATACTCTATCCATACCCTACAGGTAGGGTCGGGTTCCGTTACGGGTATACAATACCCAGATACAAAAATAACCAGTTTTAGGTTTTTTTATCGGGTCCGATTTCGGGTACGGTGCACCTCCACTTCTGTGTGTTGCTTTAGTTACAAAATAACTAGTTTTGGGCCAACTCACTTTAGTTATTCAAATCTGGGCCTACACTTTAATTCTTCTAAGGCTGGGCACTTCACCGAATGGCTAAGGCACATTCACTATGATAGTAATAATAGTATGATGGGCTGTGTTGAAAACAAGTAAAATAGGCTTCTCATTTGGGTTGGACGGTGGGCCTGTGCTAGAGGTGCAAAAAAACCCAAACCCGGGTATTATATAAACCGGATCCTTTAAACCCGAACCTAACCCTACCCTGGGTAGGGGACCAGGTATGTATATTCTTTTCAATACCCGAACTCAAACCCGGGTTTTTTCGTACCCGGGTTTTCATAAACTCGTACCCGGTTTTTCGTAATACCCGGACCTGGGTTTTCGTAATACCTGGACCCGTTGTATACAATAGCTTTTTTTGAACATTTAGAGCTTGTGTGAGACTTTTTGGGGCAGATTTCAATACATACAATATGTATAAATAAAGTTTTTCATTATATTTCTATGTTTTATGCCAAAAAAAGAATAGAAAAACCCGATCTATACCCGAACCCGAACCATACCCGACCAATACGCGAGCCATACCCGACCAATACGCGAGCCATACCCGACCAATACTCGAACCAAACCCGACAAATGCCCGAACCCTACCCGGACCCGGAAATATGGTATTCTAATGTCTGGGTATTGAAAACCTAAACACAGGTACATAGGCAGTGGCGAAGCTTGAAATTTTTTACGGAGGGGTCAAAAACGTATATAACCAAAAATTTCTTTAGAACCGGGGGGTCGAAAACATATATATACCTAAAAATTTATATACGAAAACTACATATATAACACTATTGGACGAAAAGTTCGGGGGTCGGGCGCCCCTCCCAGCCCCTTCAAAGCATCGCCCATGTACATAGGGTATAAATTTTCTTACCAATACTTGGACCTGAACCCGAGCCTGACCCAAGTGTGGCCAATACCCGAAAAGTCAATACCTGATCATACCCGTACTTGGATATATACCCGAACCTGGGTATTAAAAACCCGGTTTATGCACCTATAGCATGTGCCCACCCTCTCTCTCACATGAATCCGCCTCGATTCTCCCTTAGGTAAAAAAAAAAACGTTATCTCTATACTAATAAATAAAAATAAAGTACACATGGATGATTTTTAGGCTTCCTTCTTTAATTTTTGCCACTTATCGTTTATTAGGACTATTTTTGCCATGTGTCATGTTGTGAGTATTCCTACATTTTATTAACCCTTTTATTTATTCTTGATTAATAATAATAAATTTAATAATTAATAACTATAATTAATAATTAATAGCTGATTGTTGATTGATTGATTTAATTGATTTTAAATTTTTAGTAAGAAATGTTTTTTCTTCAAAAAATTTGGGTATTTTGTAAACGTGGTCAACATTTAGATTTAATTAATGCATTTACTACAAGTAAATTATAAATCAGTTGTAATTACCTAAATTCAATTATGCATATCTTTAAATGTGTATCTCAAGGTATTATGTTGCATGCAAGTATTGTAGTAACACTCTTTGTTGAAAAATCATTAGTTCATTACAATCTTATCACTTAAGTGTGAGATCTTGGGTTCAAGTCTTATGAAAAACAAGATATTCGTTGTTAAAAAACAACACATGTAGAGTGATGGTTAGGGGATTTTTTTAGTATTTCTTTATTTTTTTTTTTTTATAAAAGAACCCATTTTGATAAATACTTTTAAAACAAGTCATTTTGGTAAATAATTCTGTCAACTACGCCGTTTAAAAAAAACAAAACCTCGTCAAATGTACACCAAAAGTTGTATAGTTTAACTCTGTAATATTATAGGTATACTTGAGACTAATAAAATAATTAAAAAAAATGCAAATGAGGTGCTTGAAAAATATGTGGAGCTATACTTTTATACTTTTTTTTTAAATTTTATTTAATTGTTTTTCAAAGATATACTTTTAGAAACATACTTTATAAGTAAAAAGAAAATTATATTGGTGCTATAAAAGATTGCTTCTTGATGAGTTTAGCCAGCTATATATTGCATTTTATATAAATAGGCATTTAAATTTTATGATATATTATTAGACCTTTTATTTTACCATTATTACATGTAACAATATGTAATTTCGGTGATGAGATGTTTGGTAAAAAATTGAATTATAGTGTTTTTAATGTACAACCCGTGTAATACACGGGTTTCTAACCTAGTATACTACTAAATTGCTTTATTTGATTTTGTAGATTTATTCCACCGTATTATTCTCTACATATACAAAAAGACGTTGAGGGAATAGTGCCACTCCTCTATTGGACCAAACCAATTTTTAATTTAATTTATTTCTAGCTTAAAATTACGGTTTCGTTCTTTATTTAAAATTACGTTTTCGCCCATAATTTAAAATAAAATTATATTTTTGTCCTGGCTCAAAATTTACGTTTTTGACCTGAGTTCAAAAACTCATTTCTAATTCTATTCCTAGTTTAAATTTACGGTTTCACCCTCCGTCTAAAATTACGCTTTTGCCCCCCGTTCAAAATAAAATATGTTTTTGCACGTAGCTCAAAATTACAATTTTGCCCCCCCCCCCCCCCCAACTCAAATTTACGTTTTTGCCCATAGTTCAAAATAAAATTATGTTTTCCCCATAGCTCAAAATTATGATTTTGCCCTCAGCATATACAAAAAGGAGTTGAGGGAATAGTGCCAGGCAAGTTGCCTGGCACTCCCTTATTGGACCAACCAATTTTTAATTTAATTTTATTCCTAGCTTAAAAATACGGTTTCGTCATTTGTTTAAAATTACGTTTTCGCCCCTAATTCAAAATAAAATTATATTTTTGTCCTGGCTCAAAATTTACGCTTTTGCCCTCAGTTCAAAAACTCATTTCTAATTCTATTCCCAGTTTAAATTTACGGTTTCGCCCTCCTTCTAAAATTACGCTTTCGCCCCCCCGTTCAAATAAAAATATGTTTTTGCTCCTAGCTCAAAATTACGATTTTGCCCCCAACACAAATTTACGTTTTTGCCCACAGTTCAAAATAAAATTATGTTTTTCCCCATAGCTCAAAATTATGATTTTGCCCTCAGTTTAAAATTATGATTTCGCCCCAGTTCAAAACATTTTTACGATTTTGCCATCTGTTCAAAATTATGATTTTGCTCCTATTTCAAAAATTACGATTTCTCCCCAGTTAAAAATTATGATCTTGCCATCGTTTTAATTTTTTTTGTGCAAAACTATAGTACTGTTTTATTTTGCTTGGTTGATTCAATGTAACTTTTATCGTGTCATGCAGTTGTCTAACACTCACTCATTGGTCCTGACAAATTAGTATTTTACCCCCAGCTCAAAATTACAGACCTGTTATTGTTTTAATTTTTTTTAGCAAAACTATGGTACTGGATTCATTTAATTGGTTATCTCGATATATATATATATATATATATATATATATATAGATCGTGTTATAAGTAAAGTAGTATGTACAAGTAACCTAAATACATGCATACATGTTATGAAACTAAGAAATATTTGATTTAACGCCCCGCAACGCGGGCGGGCATGGGTGGAATTTTTATTCGTCCAGGCATGCCTGGTACATGCTAATTTGTCCTGAAAAATTACAACTTTGCTTCCAGTTTAAAATTATAGTCTTTCCATCGTTTTAGTTATTTTTTAGTAAAAGTATGGTAGTGTTTTTGTTTTCATTGGTTGAGTCGATGTAATTTTTTTTAGATCGTGTTATGAGTAGTATGTACAAGTAACCGAAACAAAAACATACATGTTATGAGAGAGAAATTTTCGGCTTGTTGCCCCGCAACGCGGGCGGGGCAAAAACTAGTTATATTATATATATATAGTTAACGAACGACGATGAATAGTAACTTTATTTTTAAAATAATATATAGTTTTTTTTTCTATTTGTTATTGAATATATGTAACACCCTTACTATTTAAAGCGGATTTCTGTTATAAATCTCAAACATAATCATATAGTTAAAATTTAACACTCAAACTAATAAAATTCCAGATTTTTAAGCAATCGACTTATTATTCAAAATCAACATTTTGACCTGTTTGTATTTAAAACCACCATCTTGATTCTTAAACAACCAAAATACATACGCTAATGTATTTAACACTCAATCTTTAGCTCGGGTTCATAATAATAATTTTTTATAAGTTGCGCGACTAGTACGCAAGCTATGTGCATAAACTGTTTTGACCCGTTTAAGGAATTTAAGCAATCTAGTCTAAAACTTGCTCTTTTATTTTTGACACTACAATATTTCCATATTTAAATAACTATATATAATCCACCACAACTATTTTGTGGTGGATTAAACACAAAGATTTATGTTATAAATCTCGAACATAATCATATATTTATAATTACAATTATATTGGAAAATGCGGGTTAATTAAATCTTTTACAACTTTCAGGTATACTACAAATTGTGATTAAATTCGTCATTTAAAATAACAATTAACAATGTGCGGAAGCTTGTATCTTGAACGTGTTCGGTACTTTGTTGAACTTGATCGTCCTCCGGTAATAGAATTTCACCTGCAACTCATAAAACATGAGTTAGATTAGTCATACGTAGCTTAAAACGTATTTAAATGGGTTCGCAATGCATAAACGATTTAAATAACCAATTTTCGCACATTTGGCACTCTGTCGCGTCGCGCGACGGCCTAAGGCTTTCCCCGTCGCGTGGTGCGACGCCTTGTTTCTTCCAGAATGTTGCAGCTTGTTGCTACATTTACCCAACCCCGATTTCGATCGGAATTCTAACTTCAAAGCTTCATAACTTTTGATCGAGATGTCCGTTTTACGCGATTCTTTTTCCTACGCGTTCGTAATTTAATTCTCCATCATATGGAGTTAAAATTTAACACTCAAACTAATAAAATTCCAGATTTTTAAGCAATCGGCTTATTATTCAAAATCAACATTTTGACCCGTATGTATTTAAAACCACCATCTTGATTCTTAAACAACCAAAATACATACGCTAATGTATTTAACGCTCAATCTTTAGCTCAGGTTCATAATAATAATTTTTTTTATAAGTTGCGCGACTAGTACACAAGCTATGTGCATAAACTGTTTTGACCAGTTTAAGGAATTTAAGCAATCTAGTCTAAAACTTGCTCTTTTCTTTTTGACACTACAATATTTCCATATTTAAATAACTATATATAATCCACCACAACTATTTTGTGGTGGATTAAAAACAACGAACCCCTTTTTCCCCAATTCTACCCTTCAACTAGTCATTTTACGCAAATGACCATTTTTAGGCATTTGAACTACTAAGTTTATGCCCACAACTCTTACATGAATCTAAGAGTTACATATTTACCATACAAGTTTCTAAACGGCCTCAAAGGGTCGTTTGCCCGTTTTACCCATTAAGGGCTTTTTGGTCAAATTCTAGTCTCTTATTTTACAACGGAAGACTCTCACAATCATTTGACCAAAATAGTACTTTTAACTACAACATAATAATGCGTACCTGACCCGGTTAACATATAGACTCGTTTCATTTTTTTTGTATGCCTTGCTTTTGTTAGCCACTAATCTATGGCGACTGATGCGTGCGAAGTGTCGTATATATTAGGTGTATATTTTAAGCCCTTTTTAACACTTATTTTAGCCAAGTTTTAAATTTATAAAACATGATATTTCACTAACACTAAACACACATATGGGCAAGTGCACCCATCGTTGAGCGTAGTATAGTGTTGGTAAGATACCGAGGTCGTCCAAGGACACAAAAGCTTTTAGTACCGGTTTATTCTCAACGTCTAATCAAAATAAAAGTTTAGAAAAATGTTTTAAACTAAGAAAAATAAAAACTAACTAAAATGCTGAAAATAAAAATAAAAGAAAACAGATAGACAAGATGAATCACTTGGTTCCGACTCGTATCTAGTATAACCTTTGATTATTTCCGCACTTTTGCACATAATTAAGAGATTATCTTAGTTATTGTAGTAGGCCCCTCTTTTGAAGGTGATTATTAGAAGATAATGAATTAAGTTATTAATGCAGTATTGTGGTAGGCCTCGCTTTTGGCGGTGACGTTACCCTCGGCTAAGTAGTCTGAGTCAGCAGGGATACAGTCCTAAATAGCCGGGTTATAGTATTAATAGTAGTTAACTTATGAGGGGGTCAAAGAGTTTGGACCCCCGCCGTCCAATACCGTGAAGTATTGAAGGAGTTCCTACTAAATTTGACCCAGGTCCATTGCAGGACCTCTAAACGTTGAACAATGGCAAGACCTTTACCAAACCGTTCCTTAACCCCCGACCAGGTAGCCAACATACCTCCATATAGACCGTAGAGATATGAATGGTGAAAATCCTTTATTTTATATAGACAGTAAAATAATGCCAAGACACCACGGACGAACGATAAGGAAAGATCACCTTCAACATAAGTAACTAGTTATTAAAGTCATTAATACAAAACCAAATAAAAAGTGCAAAAGATTAGAAATAAAAAGTATTATACTAGACACTTTGTCTTCACCAAGTGATGTAAGAGACTTAGGCAAACATAGCCTTGATTGTCAAGAACTCTTACGATCAATCTTGGATCCCGAGACGACTCACACACTCTACGATGGACAATGGATGATGGTGGTGGATGATGGTGTTGTGATGGTGGTGGGTGGTGGATGAAGTGTGAGAGAGGTGGTGTGCCAAGGGATGAGTTGAAATGAATCCAAGCACTCCTATTTATAGGCTGAACAGAGAGCTGGGCACGGCCCCGTGCCTGTCTGACACTCTCTCTCCTCATTAATTGTAATTCGCAATTACAATTAATGTGCCTGCTGTACTTTCGACACGCCCCCGTGTCCGCTGAGCACGGCCCGTGGTGGGCAATAGAAGCTTCTATAGGTTTGTCTTTTCTGCTGCTTCTTGGGCACGGCCCCGTGCTGGCTGAGCACGGGGCGTGTTCAGTCTTCTGTCTTCTCTATTTTGCTTTGGAAGGTGCCGTTGAGGGGTCGGACAGTCCACTAATGTTCCTTTTCTTGTATTTATGTTGGATTTAGCTGTCTTTTTGCTTCTTTTGCGTTTTTGAGCTCATTTAATCCTGAAAATACAAAAGGAAGACAAAAACACTTTTTTTCCAATATTAGTACTTAAAAATGGTTAGTTTTATTCCTCAATTGATGTAATTTATATGTTGCATTTTACACACATCAAATACCCCCACACTTGAACTTTTGCTTGTCCTCAAGCAAAACTCATTAATATGTGGCTTACACTCCCAAATGGAATAGGTAGAAGAGAAGGTTTTGGGCTTATCGTAGAGTGTCGGGATGTCCAAGATCTTTTTGGGTTTTATTTTTATTTATTTACACTCCTATTCGTAATGATTTATTTAGAACTTTTCATAGGAGAAATTACTTATTTGGGCATAACATGCCTTTTTAAAATTCCATTTATATACAAGTTCACATACCTCACGGGAGAAATCACTCACACTCGGCCGAAGGTGTATTTTTAGTGAATCACTCGAGAGCGGCATGGAACTTATTCCTACCATAAGCTTGCCAAGCAATCAATCCTCCTCCTTTTTAACTTTATTACCTTTGTAAATATCAAGAGGACTTTGGAGGTTAAGGGTTAGGCTTGGGTTAAAGGTAGGTGGTTGGGTTAGTGGTTAGTAGAAAAAAAAAGGCGAAAAGCGTAACAAGTGTCGGTTTTCGTAAGATTTTCTATTTTTGCAACTTTTTATTTTGATGAAGCGTTTATTCAAACAAAGTTATTTTTGGTGAATTTGTTTGTTTTTTTTTTGCTTCATCAACAACACACATTTTTTTTTTGATACGAAAAACCGAACTTGTTACTAAAACAAAGGGTTAAAAATAAAAAGGTTTTGGTGGGTAAAAGGGTTTTTGGTTTGGGTGATGAAATGAAAATGTTTAGGCTCAAAGGGGCTAACTAGGGGGATTTTTGGGTAGGTGGTAAAAGAAAAAGAAAAATAATGGTGTAGAAATAAAAAGGGGTTAGTCCTAATGCCTCCATCATTTACTTACTCGGGTTTAAGTTGATAAGGACCGGGAATGTATCGTCATGGCAAGTTCTAGAGTCGTAAGAACCAAGCGGCTATTCACACAAGAAACGAAAAATGAGCATTTAGTTTTAATGATATCTAATTGTGCTCAATAAAGGCTCAAAACTCACTTTTGTGGGAATGGGTTTTTATGTGATCAAGTATATATAATCAAATTTTAACTAAGTTTGCTATGCCTTTTCATAATTTTCTTATGTTGGTTCTTTTTATCACTACGCTATCGGTTGTAAATTTGTAAAAATATAACCTTTTTGAGAACTTGAATTTCCCGAGTTAAACCTAGACAAGTAAAAAAAATCCAATTTTTTTGAAAAAATTTGGGGTGATTAGCGGTTCCAATAGAGTTTTGTGTAAGGCTTGTATTTAGGACTTGCAAAATTCAAGGTTTTAGCATCCCCCCCACACTTAAATTACACATTGTCCTCAATGTGTCCCAAAAATAAATTTTTAGGTTGATTAGATGTGTAAAATAGTGTTTCAAAAAGCAAAAATTTGTGTTACTGGGCGCTGAACACGGCCCCGTGTTCAAGTGCCAGTAACAAAATTAAAACAAGAGAAACAGAAGTCTGGACACGGGGGCGTGTTGGGTGAACACGGCCTGTGTCCAGTTACCTGAACTGGGCGATTTTCTGCAGGGGGTTCAGCACGGGGCCGTGTTGGTCGGGCACGGCCCGTGTTGAACCTTCTGAACTGGAGAGAATTGTCGGGTTCCCTTGTTCTTGTGCATGGGGTCATTCTTCTCGTTCCCCTTTTCATCCCTTACCACCATGAGTGTGTTTTATTCCTGAAAATTAAAACTAACTAGAAAACATAAAATTAATCTAAATGAAACTAAGGATAGTTCCGTGGAATGCCTCCATGGTGCGCCACGTTTATAAGGGACCTTGGCTAGACCCAAAGTCTAGTCATATGTTACCCAAGTGGGATGTATTGAATCCCATGTTACACCGTCGGAGAGCGTCATCCAAGCTTGAGTCTATGACCTTCATGTAGTTGACCGGATCTTCTTCCTCTACTCGCTTTCCATATTCAAATTTCACCTCCTCATCCCCAAACTTCAATATTAGAGTTCCGTCATTCATATCCACCAATGCTTGGGCGGTGGCTAGAAATGGCCTCCCGAGGATGAGAGGGACATCGGTGTCTTCTTCCATGTCTAGGATGACAAAGTCGGTTGGAAAGACGAATTTATCCACCTTGACTAGCAGATTTTCGGCGACACCTTGTGGGAATTTGACGGACCTATCGGCGAGCTGTATGCTCATCTTTGTAGGGCTTGTTGTTCCTAGACCGAGTCGCTTGAACATTGATGTGGGCATGAGGTTGATGCTAGCCCCAAGATCGGCTAAAGCATTTCGGACAGGGGACTTCCCAATCGAACAAGGGATTGTGAAGCTCCCGGGGTCGATTTTCTTTTGTGGAAGTTTGTTGAGTACTAAAGCTGAGCATTCTTCGCCTAAGTTAACTAATTGCAATGATTCAATTTTCCTTTTGTGAGTGAGGAAATCCCTCATGAATTTTGCATATTTAGGCATTTGGGTTAGGACCTCAATAAAAGGAATATTAACATGCAATTGTTTTAGTAAACTTTCGAACTTTGCGAATTGCTCATCGGTCTTTTGACGATTTAACCTATCGGGGTACAGAATTGGAGGAGTCTTAGTGGGCTCTTGATTTGGTGTAGAAGCCTTTTCTGGCGCAGGAGGAGTCATAGGCTGGCTAGAATGGCTTCTTTCATTTTGCGGCAATGGAGCATCCTCGGGACCCACGGTTCGATTTCTTAATGTGATGAGATGTACTTGTGCCTTCGGGTTCGTTTCGGTATTACTAGGTAACGCGCCTTGTGGTCTCTCGGAGAAATTTTGAGCTAGTTGATTTAATTGTTTTTCAACGTTTTGAATGCTAGCTTGTTGATTTCTGAAATTCGATTCCAATTGTTGAAATCGATCCGAGTTTTTCTTTTCGGTGTCAGAGATGAGGCGAGATACAGTATCTTCAAGCCTTTCTCTTCCACCTTGTTGTTGAGAAAAATTTTGCGGTTGTTGAAAATTAGTTTGTTGGTTTTGTTGGTTACTACTATTGCCGGGATCTCTCCAACCAAGATTTGGGTGGTTACGCCATCCTTGGTTGTAGGTACCCGTTGGAGGACCCGACGGCCTAGGTCTATTATCCATGTAGTTTACCGTTTCAGTTTGTTCATCTAATTCTTTCATACAACTCCAATTTTCATGTGACCCACCACACCCTTCACAAGCCATAACCGAGGCCGTTTTTGTCATTTCTAGCCTTTTGATTTTTGAAGAGAGGGCCTCGATTTGGGCTTGTAAAGAGGTGCTTTCATCAACCTTATGGGCGCCCGGGGCAATAGAATTATTACCTCGGGGAGTGTGCCATTGAAAATTGGTTTGAGCAATTTCCTCAATTTGGTTATATATTTCATTTGGGCGACGATTACCTAAGAGTCCCCCGGAGCTTGAGTCAAGTGTTTGTCTTGTGTGTGGCAACAACCCATTGTAGAAAGTGGATACTTGTTGCCACACCGCTAGACCGTGATGAGGACACTTTCTTAGAAGCTCCTTGAATCTTTCCCAAGTTTCATATAAGGATTCCCCATCCTCTTGTGAGTATGTATTAATTTCAGTCATTAATTTAGCCGTTTTAGCAGGAGGGAAATACTTATATAAAAACTTTTGGGCAAGTTCATCCCAAGTGTTTACCGATCCAACTGGGAGGGTGTTAAGCCATTCCTTAGCTCGGTCTTTTAGTGAAAATGGGAACATTCGAAGGCGGATGGCGTCATTTGATGCTCCATTGATCCGGAAGGTATCACATATTTCTAAGAAGTTAGTAATATGTAGATGGGGATCCTCGTCCGCAAGCCCGTGGAAGGTTGCGGAGTTTTGGAGCATTTGTATCAAATGCGGCCGAAGTTCGAAGTTGTTGGCCTCGACATTCGGTGCATTGATAGCAGCGCCAAGATTGCCTACGGTAGGCCGTAGGTAATCCATGAGGGTACGTTGGTCCGCCATTGGGAGTGGGTCCCCCGAAGCTTTCTCTTGATTTTTAGCTTTAAGTCTTTTTCTGAGAAAGCGCTCGGGTTCTTCTAGGGGTTACTTTATGTCTCTACTAGAACTGGAGCTCATGCACTACGTAGGAGGTTCAAATGTGGCGCCTGGGTTCCAAGTCCTGCAACAAAAACAGAAAAGAACGTTGGTCAGAATGTTCACCACGGCCCCGTGCTCAGTGAACACGGCCCGTGGTCAGAAGTACAGTAATCGTTTTCTGTATCCCAGTTACTGGGAGTTGGACACGACCCCGTGTTGCACCGACACGGCCCCGTGTTCAGCTCTCTGTAACTCAGAAAATAAAAACTGCCAGTGATGATGCTGGGCACGGCCCGTGTCTGACCGGGCACGGCCCGTGCTGAGCTCTGCAGAAGCTGAAAATCCTAAAAAATTAAAAAGAAAAATAAAAGATGATTAGGCCGTTGATTCCTAACTTTCTTAAAATCCTTGTGTCCCCGGCAGCGGCACCAAAAACTTGATGCGTGCGAAGTGTCGTATATATTAGGTGTATATTTTAAGCCCTTTTTAACACTTATTTTAGCCAAGTTTTAAATTTATAAAACACGATATTTCACTAACACTAAACACACATATGGGCAAGTGCACCCATCGTTGAGCGTAGTATAGTGTTGGTAAGATACCGAGGTCGTCCAAGGACACAAGAGCTTTTAGTACCGGTTTATCCTCAACGTCTAATCAAAATAAAAGTTTAGAAAAATGTTTTAAACTAAGAAAAATAAAAACTAACTAAAATGCTGAAAATAAAAATAAAAGAAAACAGATAGACAAGATGAATCACTTGGTTCCGACTCGTATCTAGTATAACCTTTGATTATTTCCGCACTTTTGCACATAATTAAGAGATTATCTTAGTTATTGTAGTAGGCCCCTCTTTTGAAGGTGACGTTACCCTCACCCCAGTAGTTTGAGTCAGCAAGGATACAATCCTAAAAGGGTGGATTATTGGAAGATAATGAATTAAGTTATTAATGCAGTATTGTGGATTTTCGTCATTTAAAATAACAATTAACAATGTACGGAAGCTTGTATCTTGAACGTGTTCGGTACTTTGTTGAACTTGATCGTCCTCCGGTAATAGAATTTCACCTGCAACTCATAAAACATGAGTTAGATTAGTCATACGTAGCTTAAAACGTATTTAAATGGGTTCGCAATGCATAAACGATTTAAATAACCAATTTTCGCACATTTGGCACTCTGTCGCGTCGTACGACGGCCTAAGGCTTTCCCCGTCGCGTGGTGCGACGCCTTGTTTCTTCCAGAATGTTGCAGCTTGTTGCTACATTTACCCAACCCCGATTTCGATCGGAATTCTAACTTCAAAGCTTCATAACTTTTGATCGAGATGTCCGTTTTACGCGATTCTTTTTCCTACGCGTTCGTAATTTAATTCTCCATTATATGGAGTTAAAATTTAACACTCAAACTAATAAAATTCCAGATTTTTAAGCAATCGGCTTATTATTCAAAATCAACATTTTGACCCGTTTGTATTTAAAACCACCATCTTGATTCTTAAACAACCAAAATACATACGCTAATGTATTTAACGTTCAATCTTTAGCTCGGGTTCATAATAATAATTTTTTTTTATAAGTTGCGCGACTAGTACACAAGCTATGTGCATAAACTGTTTTGACCAGTTTAAGGAATTTAAGCAATCTAGTCTAAAACTTGCTCTTTTCTTTTTGACACTACAATATTTCCATATTTAAATAACTATATATAATCCACTACAACTATTTTGTGGTGGATTAAACACAACGAACCCCTTTTTCCCCAATTCTACCCTTCAACTAGTCATTTTACGCAAATGACCATTTTTAGGCATTTGAACTACTAAGTTTATGCCCACAACTCTTACATGAATCTAAGAGTTACATATTTACCATACAAGTTTCTAAACGGCCTCTAAGGGTCGTTTGCCCGTTTTACCCATTAAGGGCTTTTTGGTCAAATTCTAGTCTCTTATTTTACAACGGAAGACTCTCACAATCATTTGACCAAAATAGTACTTTTAACTACAACATAATAATGCGTACCTGACCCGGTCAACATATAGACTCGTTTCATTTTTTTGTATGCCTTGCTTTTGTTAGCCACTAATCTATGGCGACTGATGCGTTCGAAGTGTCGTATATATTAGGTGTATATTTTAAGCCCTTTTTAACACTTATTTTAGCCAAGTTTTAAATTTATAAAACACGATATTTCACTAACACTAAACACAGATATGGGCAAGTGCACCCATCGTTGAGCGTAGTATAGTGTTGGTAAGATACCGAGGTCGTCCAAGGACACAAGAGCTTTTAGTACCGGTTTATCCTCAACGTCTAATCAAAATAAAAGTTTAGAAAAATGTTTTAAACTAAGAAAAATAAAAACTAACTAAAATGCTGAAAATAAAAATAAAAGAAAACAGATAGACAAGATGAATCACTTGGTTCCGACTCGTATCTAGTATAACCTTTGATTATTTCCGCACTTTTGCACATAATTAAGAGATTATCTTAGTTATTGTAGTAGGCCCCTCTTTTGAAGGTGACGTTACCCTCACCCCAGTAGTTTGAGTCAGCAAGGATACAATCCTAAAAGGGTGGATTATTAGAAGATAATGAATTAAGTTATTAATGCAGTATTGTGGTAGCCCCGCTTTTGGCGGTGACGTTACCCTCGGCTAAGTAGTCTGAGTCAGCAGGGATATAGTCCTAAATAGCCGGGTTATAGTATTAATAGTAGTTAACTTATGAGGGGGTCAAAGAGTTTGGACCCCCACCATCCAATATCGTGAAGTATTGAAGGAGGTCCTACTAAATTTGACCCAGGTCCATTGCAGGACCTCTAAACGCTGAACAATGGCAAGACCTTTACCAAACCGTTCCTTAACCCCCGACCAGGTAGCCAACATACCTCCATATAGACCGTGGAGATATGAATGGTGAAAATCCTTTATTTTATATAGACAGTAAAATAATGCCAAGACACCACGGACGAACGATAAGGAAAGATCACCTTCAACATAAGTAACTAGTTATTAAAGTCATTAATACAAAACCAAATAAAAAGTGCAAAAGATTAGAAATAAAAAGTATTATACTAGACACTTTGTCTTCACCAAGTGATGTAAGAGACTTAGGCAAACATGGCCTTGATTGTCAAGAACTCTTACGATCAATCTTGGATCCCGAGACGACTCACACACTCTACGATGGACAATGGATGATGGTGGTGGGTGGTGGATGAAGTGTGAGAGAGGTGGTGTGCCAAGGGATGAGTTGAAATGAATCCAAGCACTCCTATTTATAGGCTGAACAGAGAGCTGGGCACGGCCCCGTGCCTGTCTGACACTCTCTCTCCTCATTAATTGTAATTCGCAATTACAATTAATGCGCCTGCTGTACTTTCGACACGCCCCCGTGTCCGCTGAGCACGGCCCGTGGTGGGCAATAAAAGCTTCTATAGGTTTGTCTTTTCTGCTGCTTCTTGGGCACGGCCCCGTGCTGGCTGAGCACGGGGCGTGTTCAGTCTTCTGTCTTCTCTATTTTGCTTTGGAAGGTGCCGTTGAGGGGTCGGGCAGTCCACTAATGTTCCTTTTCTTGTATTTATGTTGAATTAAGCTGACTTTTTGCTTCTTTTGCGTTTTTGAGCTCATTTAATCCTGAAAATACAAAAGGAAGACAAAAACATTCTTTTTCCAATATTAGTACTTAAAAAGGGTTAGTTTTATGCCTCAATTGATGTAATTTATATGTTGCATTTTACACACATCAGCGACGCAATTATCCGATTTGTTAATCGCTCCTGTTAACATAAGACTTGACAACCACATTAGTCGATATTGTCAAATGGTGTTATCGCCACCATTCGACCCGTTTGGCCTATATGCCCCAACGTTACCTTTTTTAATCAAAAACATGGTTTTTTTCAAATTCATACATCCATCCCATCCCGGATTTTATTACCAAATCCTTTTTCTCTTAAATTCTTTTCTTACGAATTCAACCCTTTTCGGCTTACGCCATGAGTATCCTTTTAACTCCGATTTATATTAGTCGACACTTGACCAAATTTCCATTTTTACCCTTTTTCCTTATTATTAGATTACACTACAAGGTAATCTTAACAGAATTCCATATTTTCGATATTATCGTTATCGCAGTTCTAACGCATAGAATAAACAAGTATTCTACCTAAGTGAGTAAGTTTCACTTACCTCGCATGCCGAATACGCTTTTCCTTTATGCTTGACTTGTTTGACCCCGCTTCCACTCCAAGCTTCACCTAGCTTGTTTAAGCGCCAACTATTATTCATCATTTCACAAGGTAGTTAGTTTTATCACAACTTAATATGATTTTTCCGCCTTACGCATTTTATATCTAAAATTATCATTCATCGTATTATAGGCCGGTTTGACCTTCTAAAGCCAACGGCCTAGTAACATCAGTAATTACACGATGTAGCTCGACTACTCATTTAATTACTGGGTCAATTACCCGGTAGCATCCTTCTTAGTCTACCGTTTATCCCCTTTATTAACCTAGTTTTATAACCATTATCCATCAAATTAACACTACATTAATCTTTCTTAACACATGATGATATCAACATCATTTTAAACACGAGTTTATCATCATTTCCATCTTTTTATACCAAACCCAATTCATGGTAATTATGATTTTTTGTACTCAAACACCTAAATGGTTCAAGTAGCTTTTCTTTACTAACTAATATGATGATTCTAATCGCAAGTTTAACACTAACATCATTGCATTAACAAAACCCATTTCAAGTCATGTATGGTTAAATACCCAAACTTGCACATTGTTTAAGTATCTCGCATCAACCATTAACTATGATGATCTCTAGTACAAACATATCATCATCTTCATTATCTAGCCAAAACCCACTTAGCACATACAAGAGAAATCATCAAATCCCTAGTTTTCAACACTAGTTCATCAAGTTTTTCATCTAGGGTTTGCTTCTAAGCATAAATTCAACACATATCACTCATACATTCCACTTTCACTCACGAATTTTGGCCAAGAGTGTTCATCATAAACTCTAAGACATCACCAAATTACAAAATTTAACATACCTTACGATCCCCTTGACTTGGTGGTCGTTTATACGTGATCATGCATTTGATTCGAGCCAGTTTTGGCCTTCAATTTGATCATCTTGTTGTGTTAGGATCTGTGGCCTTCATGATTGTGTTTGTTTGTAATATTTGAATAATGAATGAATGGAAAACAGAGATCTAATGCAGCGGAATTGAAAACAAACTTTGTAAACACAATCAAAGGGAAATAGTTTTCAGTAAACACATGTTTCTCATTAGTCAAAAGATTTACAATCAAAAGATTACATGCTAGCTTACATATTAAACTCCCCCTCAGCCTGATGCTCACTGGTTGATCGTACAAGATGAATGGATTGGAGGAGAAGACTCACTCACTCACATCAAATAGAACAGTGCAAACTATTCTATTTATAATACAAATCAAACCACTGAAGCATCTAAGCTGACGTCACCATGAAAGTGACATTTAACAACCTAACAACCTCTAACAACTGTTCTATACAAACACTGTTATCTAACTACTGCTAAACTAACAACTGATTACAAAACAAAATGAAAACAAACAACTGATTCTTCATTCCACTGCTTCAGCCCTAGCAGAGCTTTGGTCTTCAGCAGTACTTCAACTAAATCAGTAGATTGACTAAGCAGTACTTCATCTTCAACAGTCTTTTGGGAACAACAGTTATTGTAGACCATCAGTGTTTATAACAGATCAGTACTTAGGGGCAGCAATTGTTAGAATCACTTTTAAGGGGAAAGTTCAGTGCAAACTACTGCTTATGATGAATCCATTGTTGTGGACTAGTTTTGGCTTTACATCATCTGTTCCTCTGTAGGGTTCAATCCCAACAATCTCCCCCTGGAACAGATGATGCCAAAACCCTTCATTATTCTGGATCTTTATTGTCTCATAAGAAGTTCCCTAACTTGTCCTTTAAATTGCAATTCAAAGTCCATAGAAGTTGTATCATCCTTATCCCTACACAGTATAAGCTCAAGGAGATCTTGTAGATCTTCAACACCCAGGCCCAGTGCTTGTTCCCTTGATATGTGCTTTACTTCACCATTGGATCTGATCAGCGTCAATACATGGGTCTTTTGATCAGACATCCATTTTAGTATTTTTGAACCCAATGGGTTTCTTGGGAGAGGTTTATTTGCAGATGAGTTTGGAGATGATGGCCTGTTTAATAATTTGTTGGCAACATTTTGAAGTTTTGCTGAGTTGTCTTCTTCTAATGCCATTTTCTTGATAGCTTCTTCAAAATACTCAGCTTCTTTTTCTTTCTCTTCTGCATCAGTCAGCTGTTGCCTCTTCCTTTGGTTTAACACAATGACAGAGGTATCTGCTGATGTGAACAAAGGTTCAGAGGTGTGGTCCTGCTTCTTTGGCTTATCAGTGGTTTCGTACTCAGGCTTCTTTGGTAAGTTAGGATCTGTCATTCTCCTTTTTCTTAGCCTTTCATAAGCCTCATCTGTATATTGCTTTGTCCATTTTGATATGGCTTTGGCAGTTCCAACCTTTGCATCAACCAATTCTTGCTTCTTTCGTTTATACTCCAGGGTAATATCATTAATGGCCTTTTTGTATTTACTCCAGTTTGGTGCTGACCTTTTCATACCTGGATCATTTTTTATCCTCTCAATTCTGTTTACCTCATGCTTTTAAGCAATGAGTGGCCATTCACTGAACTGTTCTTCTTTAGTTGGATAGAATTTTTCTCTCATGATGAATGTAAGATAATCCTTTCTAATTTCCTTTTGTAGGTCAGCTTCTGGTGGCAGATTAGACATTTCTTTGCTCAGGTCTCTTGCATAATCTTCCAATATTTTGACCTTAGTGAGCAAAAACTGTGTATAACTTGAAATTTCATTGTTACTCTTCCCTTGACATTCAAGTCTGGCTCTGGTATTAGCTTGCCTGGATTTGAATTTTAAATATTCATCGATGTTGGCTGGATCTCTATAACCAATTAAAGAAGGAAATTTTCTTTTTGAAGGATCATCCACTGTGTAGAATTGTCTCATTTCAATCTTTACAGCTTCCAGTTCTAGTGGATAAGTTGCAGCTATTGGTGTGATATCAGCAGGGTCATAGCCTTCAAGAATTTTTGGATCTTTTATTGGATTGGCTAGAGTTGGTGGAATGAATGGTCGTGGCTTAATGACATTATAAGGAGCGGATGAAATGGGATCAGGTGCTGGTATATCATCATCATGAATTTGAAATTTCCTTTTTCTAGTATACACCTTTTTAGGAGAAGGTGTTTTAGTATCAGTCTTTGGTGCAAAAGGAACAATGGCTTTTGAAGAAACCTTTGAGGTGATAGGTGATTGACGAACAGTTGTTGAAACAACTGGTGGTTCAACCACTGTTTCCATTACAACAGATGTTGTAACATCTGATGTCTTTTGCCTTTTGGCAGGAGGTGATGGTTGAGGTGAAGTTGTTTTTGGTGGTGAGGTGTTCTTTGGTGGTGGTGGTAAGACAGTGTTTGTGGTGTGTGTTGAAGTGGTGTGTGTTGAAATGGTGATGTTTAGTTTAACAACTGATGAAACCACTGAAGTATCAACAATTGTTGATACAGTAGGTGTTACAACAGCTGTTTGGGTGGAAGATTGATGTGTGAGGTTTTTAGTAGGTTTAGGAGTTTGCTTTGTGGGTCTGGATGGTGTGTGTTTGGGTTCCCTCACTTTTCTAGTGGGATTCTTTCTTTTTGGCTCAGGATTTTTGTCATTCTTTGGCTCAGAAATACCCTGCTCATTCAGCTCCATAAATGCTCTTTTCTCCTGTTCCCACCTGGATTTATCCTTAGCCTCTTTATCCCTTTTTACACTAGCTTTTGCTTCAGCAAGTGCATTTGTGGTCACATTAGTCTTCTTACTACCATCTGGCAAGGGAATATCTGCAAGCATGCTTGATTTATCAGGTGCAATGTAGATGCCATCTTCATATCCCCTTTTTCTCAACTGCTTCAACTTTTCCCCCTTTTTGGCATCAGCTGGTGGTGGTTTATCCATAAAGATGATAGTGGGAGGAGCAGTGCCAGTGGTATTCAATAAATGGGCCTTTATAGCCTTGATGTCAGCTTGGTATCCATAAACCTAGCTTCCATCATGTTTCTCAGCTTTTGAACATGTATCTCATGTTGCTGATCAGCCAGTTCTCTTTGTTGGATGAGCATAGGTTGAAAAAAGTTCCATAACTCATTTGCAGCAGGTGCAGGTGCTTGAGCAGGAGCAGCAATGTTTGGTACCTTTTGAACTTTCAACAACTGTTGCAGCATATCTTTAATTTCTGCAACATTTGTATCAAGTTTATCAACTCTGGCCGTCAATTCTCGGTACATTAAACCATTACCCAATTTAATGGGATCATCTGATTTCCCACATTCAGTGGTTGTAACAGTGGTTGACTCAGGGAATGTATTCCAAAAGTCATCCACTGATGCCCCTTTGTCTTGGAACTGGGGACTTCTTCCTTCAAATTGAGAAACCCTTTTTAGTGAACTAGTGAAGACTGGATACACAAGTGTTCCCAGAGAAGAAATTGCCTCCAAGGAAGTCTTATTGATGTAACCACTGTCCAATTGCAAACCAGTGGGTTCAGCATTTGTAGTGGCTGCTTCACTTGGACTACCACCAAGAGTTACTTGTAACTCAAGGGGTGTAACCTCCTCAGGTGTTGTTGGTGGGTTAGCAATGACTGAAACATCAGACCCAGTCACTTGTTGAGGTATGTTCTCATTGACAGGTGATTGAGAAGGACTGGTTTGTGTCTGGTTTAAATCAAGAGCATCCAACAATATTTTTGTTTGTGGGGGAATTGTGGAGGTGAGGTTGGGTGTAGAAAGCGAATTTGCCCCGGGCAGTGGGCTGTGGATGATAGAATCAAGTGATTCTAGAGCATCATATTGTGGTGTCCCAATGTGTACAACCTTTTCTTTTTGTGAAGAAGAAGGAGGAGTTTTAGGCAAAGGTGGAGATCTCTCTTTCATCTGCTGTGAGGAAGTAGCAGCAGTGGTTACCCTTTGGTGTTGTCACAGGTATTTGCTCCGGGATCTCATCTTCCAGAGTTACCCTTTTTGCGGGTTTGGGGGGTTTTTTGGATGATTTCTTTTTGGGCTTTTTGGTAATGGCAGGTGTGGGTTTCATAGCAGTGGTTGTGCTACTATGATCACCTGGAGCAGTTGGCTCAGCAGCAGATACCTGAGGAGCAGTGGTGGCTGCTAAAGTCTGCTCAGGTACCTCTGCTTGTGTTTTGGAAGCTTTTAACATTCTTGTGAATGTTTCTGCAGTTAAACTGTTTATGTTAAGAGGAGCACCCTGTAAGAGCACATGGGCATTATCTTTTGAAAACCTTTTCTTAAAATAATAACTCAAGAATCTAGGAAATAATAAGAAAGCCTTTTTATCAACATTTTTGACCAAATCATTCAAAATTTCTTGGGAGTAATTAAAATTTTCTTCTTGCAAAATAGCAAATCCCAAGTATTGAATTTTTAATGGAATTTCATTGAATCCCGTGGTCTTATTAGATACACACATAAGAAGAGTGTGAAAGAAAAATCTCATGGCAGGAGGAAAGCTGCCTTTCTGTAGAGTATATTTCTTCATTTGTTCATCATAGCCTCTTTCCTGAAAATCATTTTGATACTCTGTTTTTGGAAAAGAATTTTTACCTTCATGATCGTTGAGTTCAAAAACTTCAGAAATACTTTGAGGTGTAATGGAAAATTTTACATCTCTTATTGAAGAATTTATTGCGACAACCTTTTTGTCCACCATTTCGAGGGTTGCATTTTTCCAAAATTCCCTTTGAGTAGTAAGATAGACAGTTGCATCGCAGGTGAGCAA
This sequence comes from Helianthus tuberosus, assembly GCA_030545235.1. Classification (NCBI taxonomy): domain Eukaryota; kingdom Viridiplantae; phylum Streptophyta; class Magnoliopsida; order Asterales; family Asteraceae; genus Helianthus; species Helianthus tuberosus. Next base: position 4,847 of record JARYGA010045412.1, on the reverse strand, counting down.
AGTTTTGTACTTTGTGGATGAAAGTGTGTCAATGATGGAATCAAAGGTTGTGGTTTCACTAGGTTTGTCAAAAATACCCAAGTAATTGTGTGAAAATTTGAATGGAATCTCAAACGTGGTTGCATCCTTTTATGTAGTTTTACCGGATTTTTTACCATGATTGAATCGAAGATGATGAGGTTTGTGAGAATATTTGGGGAAAAATGTTTTAGAAAGGAATTTTGAATTCGATTCGACAGTGAAAACCTGTTTGGGGGTTTTGATCAGGGTTTTATAAGGAAAAAGTAGATGCTGACGTGGCAACCCCTGATGAATAATGGAGGACAGTTGTTTTATGAAAACCACTGATGGAACAAGAACAGTGGGTGCAACGGTGATAATGGAAGCAGTGAGTGATTTTTACTATCAGTGGATAGCATATCAGTGGATAAAAACATTGATTTTGAACAGCAGTGCTTATCAAGGAAATGAGAGAATAGGGGTTGACTTTCAGCAGTGGACAGATTTTTAAGCAGAGCAGATGTTTGAACAAAACATTGGTTATGGCAGACTTTTAAGGATTTAATGAAAAATTCATTTTTAGCTATTTTTAAGGATGGATTTTTGATTTTCTGAAAACATTTTAATGCTTTTATTCATAGAAAAACAAGATTTTGCTTGTTATTCCATGTTTAGAATGCCAATCCTAGAGATCAAGCTTTCAAAGGTGGATGTGTCTAATGCTTTGGTTAGCACATCTGCCAGCTGATCCTTAGTTGGAACATGGTGCAGAGAAATCAAACCTTTTTCATAGCAATCCCTCACAAAGTGATGTCTGATGTTAGGTGATGATGGACCAAAGATATATTGAATTTTTAATGATATATCTCAGCTACTTGACTGTCTTGCATAAAAGAAGTCATTTAAGCAATTATATCAAAATCCAATAACATATTTTGAAGTGACCAAAACAACTGGACTTTTCAGCTTGCAACAGCATCATAACATTCTTCAATCAGTGGTTGTGACAACATCTGCTGTTAGTGCTTAGTCGGAATAACATGATCCTTGACAACCATGCTCCAACATATGCAATGTTCTTTAAGGGCCCACTTTTTACCAGTTTGACTTTCATCCTTTGGTAGTGGTACAAGTTTTCAGACTTGTTTTCCCTGAACTGTTGAAACTCCTCTTACATGACTACCATCCAACTTTCTGTCTTTTAGTACCCCATGGTACATGACTTGTTGATGGAATGATAGGATGCCAAAGAAAGGACAATTGTTTTGGGATGACCTTTTATAAGAATCCCTTTTCAAATGATGTTGTCAGGTATTTGGTAAAGTTGATGAGGTTTATAAAGAATTTTATGTTCAAAAGCTGAGGCTGCAGATGTGATTTATCTGAGCTAACAACTGTTGGTGACTTTTGATGATCCAACAGTTGTTTGAAATGATGGTGAGTGGATATGAAGGATGGGATGGACACACTGAAGATCTTTTAACCATTTTTGATGAAGTTAATCAATCAGTGATTAAAAAAACAATGGTAAGGATTTGCAAGCTACTTTGGTAAAACACTGTTGTGCATAAGTGGATAAGCTTTGACAGTTGTTGACAACTGCTGCTCAGATGATGAGGGTGATTTGAGTGGTGGAAGGTGGTTGTACCATTTTGAATTGTGAGAATCACACCATCATATTCAGCATCTGTTGGTGATGAATGTGAAATACCTGCAGAGTTAATTTCTTAACAAAGAGACATTTTAAATGCCAATTTATCAATATTAGCATAGCAACAGGATTTACAGGAAGCTTAATGAAAATTTCCACATGCCCAGCCCTTGCTTTAAAACACTTTTAGATCTAGGCAGTGGTTAAGTATCCCAGATGATTACCATACTTTACTTTGACCATACATTTTGTGCTTTAACTTCTTGACACTTTTAGAATAAAACATGTACAGCCAAAATTTTGCAGGTTGATAACAATCAGCTGTGGTTATTGATTTGAACTAGAGTTTCTGAATGAAATGACTCGAATATAACACCATCTCCTTTTGATCCATTTTCAAGGAATATATCACCCTTAATAAAAAATAAAAGGGTTCTACATCCTGACAGGAGTTTGAACTTCTACTATAAAAAACCAGTAAAAGTACAAAATATATCATTCTTAAGAGAAAAAGGAAGAATAATATATCCTGAAATAAAAAAAAAACTTTGACACAAAAAGAAAAGTTTTCTGAGAACAAAATCAAAAAGATCTGATGTATATTCCAAAAACAATCTAACCTATAGTTAGGTCTGAGTCACTGTATTTTTAAGTTTAGGGATCTGGTCAGTGGTTTGAGCCAAAATTTCATAACCACTGTTTAATACCATTTCCTTGTCAGATGATTATAACTGTGAGGACCCTGATCACTATGGTTTTGAAAATTTTTATAGTCCTAATTACAAAGTGATGATTTTGAAGAATTTTATCTAGTCCTCTTGTATGGTAAATAACTAGTGATACTTTTGTTACCTGAACTCCCCTGAATTAATGATTGCACACAGTTGATTGGTAGCAAATGGTTAAGCATGGATGTGAGTTTATTATGGTTTTCATTTTGTAGAACTAACCAGTGAACTCTCAAGTGTTTTGAATTTATGCTCCTTTTCTTTTGATCCCAAAAGTTTTGAGATAAACACACTTTTGAGTTTTTGTGATTTTTCTTCTTTCCCTTTATACCCTTTCTAGGGATAAGTGCTGAACCATTTTCTGGGAGAGTTTTAAGGAAAGAATACTTAATTCCAAAATCATTTTTCAGCAATGTTTTGAGATATTTGGTCATTTTTGCACATGCCTATGCCAAATTTCACATTACCCATGATCTGGATCAATGAATCATCAATACATAATTTTTGTAGGATCCTACTCTTTTATCACAAGTGATTTGAGTAGATTTCTCCTCCTTTTAACAACTCTGGCATTTTCAACCAATAGTTTGGAATTGATCCCTAATTATGTTTGATGTGGATTGTGTGACTGCTAATTTTCTTATAATATTTCAACAAAATTGATTTAGTCCTTTTAAGGATTTCCAACCTGTTTTTCAACATATAAGATTTAATACCTGAAGTTTTAATTACCTCTTTTGATGTTAACAAAGACACTAATGCTTTTAACTGAGCATAGACCTTTGTTGACATGAGGTGACACCTTAGCAGCAGCCATAATGGTATCATCATACTTTCTCAACATGAACACTGAATCTATAATGATTTGATTCATGATACTCCAGTGTTACATGACTCCTATGTGATAGGTAACATATTGGTTGTTTTACAGAGTTTTTAGAATAATCAACTTTGGACGTGATTAATCGTTACTCTGTTTTTCAACTAAATACGACCAACCTTAGTATCAATGAATTTTGAGCTGAACTATTTATGTCAAATTGATTTTTAGATCGAATTTGACTGTCCAATCTCTGATACCAATTGTTAGGATCTGAGGCCTTCATGATTGTGTTTGTTTGTAATATTTGAACAATGAATGAATGGAAAACAAAGATCTAATGCAGCGGAATTGAAAACAAACTTTGTAAACACAATCAAAGGGAAATAGTTTTCAGTAAACACATGTTTCTCATTAGTCGAAAGATTTACAATCAAAAGATTACATGCTAGCTTACATACTAAACTCCCCCTCAGCCTGATGCTCACTGGTTGATCGTACAAGATGAATGGATTGGAGGAGAAGACTTTCTCACTCACATCAAATAGAACAGTGCAAACTGTTCTATTTATAATACAGATCAAACCACTAAAGCATCTAAGCTGACGTCACCATGAAAGTGACATTTAACAACCTCTAACAACTGTTCTATACAAACACTGTTATCTAACTACTGCTAAGCTAACAAGTGATTACAAAACAAAATGAAAACAAACAACTGATTCTTCATTCCACTGCTTCAGCCCTAGCAGATCTTTGGTCTTCAGCAGTACTTCAACTAAATCAGTAGATTGACTAAGCAGTACTTCGTCTTCAACAGTCTTTTGGGAACAGCAGTTATTGTAGACCATCAGTATTTATAACAGATCAGTACTAAAGGCCAGCAGTTGTTAGAATCACTTTTAAGGGGAAAGTTCAGTGCAAAGTACTGCTTATGATGAATCCATTGTTGTAAACTAGTTTTGGCTTTACATCATATGTTCCTCTGTAGGGTTCAATCCCAACATGTTGAAGTTAGGGTTTGAGGAGAAACCCTGGTGTCGCCCCCCGTGTTTAATCGAACCAGACACACACTAATGTGTGTTTGGTTTTTTTTTTTTTTTTTTGTTTAATTATAATTAATTTCAAACTTAACAACTTTGGTCCCCCATCTATTATTTGGTTCATTTTTAACTAGATCACAACCTAATTATTTTTAATATTATTCCCACTAATTAACTAGGTTAAATATCCCTAGTTAATTTAGTGAGTTCGGGGAATTTATGACTAGGTTTATTTTAAGTCCCGTTAAATCGGGCCTCTTATAAACTTATTTCCTTAAAACTTTGATTCGCTTGTATTTAATATTACGATTATTTATTTAAATCCGAATATTTACCGGGTTATTTTTACCACTAACGGTACTTTATCCGTCTTTTAGTATTAACGGAGTTTGATTACCAAACCCGTTTTCAGATTGTTACAATATATTATAATAGTTTATTATTATATTTACTTTTAATAACATATTTTAAATTTTTTTCCTTTTTTAAAACCATACATTTCCTTTACCGTTTTTTAATAATTCTTTTTTTTTCTTTTTTTGGTACATTTATTAGTTTATCAAATAATTTGATACTTCTTTAATAATTTACATTTATAAGTTTTT
>JARYGA010045411.1:0-60863 GCA_030545235.1 Helianthus tuberosus | reverse complement strand
TTTTTCCTAACTCATGGTCCTGATAAAATTTCCGCTGCAACGTTTTCAAAATAATCACCGGTACCACTGGACTGTTCACGGCACCCGATTCCGTCCAGGGTGGGTCGGGGGTCGTGACAGAAGGTGGTATCAGAGCCAACTCAAAGAGCCACTGCTTTAAGCCTTTAGGTGTTGTAATAATAATACCTAAATTTATATAAAAGAGTTAGGAGATTGCTGTTAACTGGTAGCATTTAGACTTGAACTTAAGAAAAGATGCCTTAGTATTAGCTTCACGATAAGCTAAGTACTTGTGCAAATAAATATGATGGAATTTTGGTGTGCCATAAGTAATTGATGAAGTAATGTCACGGGACAACTAAGTCCAGAGTCACTAGTTGAGAGAATGATCAACAGTGACATGACCAAAAGCACTAGTTGAGAGAATGATCAACAGTGTTATGATTAGAATCACTAGTTGAAAGAATGATCAACAGTGATATGACCGCAATTACTAGTTGAGAGAATGATCAACAGTAATATGACCTGAGTCACTAGTTGAAAGAATGATCAATAGTAAATTGACACTGTCACAGGAATCGTCCAGTGGTCAAAATAATAATAAGATATGTTATGGAAATACAAATTTCCTTAATTCTAAATAAAATCCCTAATAAGATAGGCACTTTTTGAAAAGATACTATTTATGGGAAATAGAAAATTTTCTCTGGTAAAGACTGGGTATGATGTAGCAGACTCTCCAGTTTATCCGGATATACTGAAATTACCTCTCCGGCGAGAACCGGGTAAGAAGGTATATAATATGTCAGCAAGTGACAAGATTTCCCTAAAATAGTATCATGATCTGATATCTGACTGGTTTTTGGAAATATGAAATTGTTAAAAACATTGACCTAATAGATGGTATGTTTATTTCAGCATGTGAAATATGTGATTATATATATATGCATATCTATAAGGAATTCCAAAAGTCAATTAAGAATAAAGCACCAGTATCTGTGTCTAGATTTCTTATTTAGGAATCTCTTTTCCGATATTAAACATTATTTCGTTTAATCATCTGTCTCGTAGCTCGTGTAATAAAATAAACAAAGGAAACCCATTAAGTTGGGATATTATCGAAAGTATAAAGAATTTCTAACACGTTACCATAAACTATTAACGCAAGTAAAAAGCATGTAAAGTTATGATAAGGTACAAGAAAACACATGAAAATTTAAATTATAAATCCACAGAAGTTGAAGTATATTACACACAACTTTCGAGGCAATACCTTTTGAAAATATAAATTGGGCACGATGACACCAATGTTAAAATTCCGTCAGTAAGAAGAACTACTAATAAAAAAGAGGCACTTTGCCACATGATCCTACAAAATGAATATCTCTAAGGTACGCTAGAACAGGATTTCATAAACATTCATGCACAGTCTAATCCGAGTCATAATTATTATCACTGCAAAAGGAGTCACATACTTTTGCAAATTCCCTATTTCATTTTTCGACATTCCTTGATAATGTCATTTAACAACAGTTATCACACGAAATTCCGGATAGAAGTTCCTATATTTCTTTCATTGAAATTTTGACTTTTGCATATAATAAATTAACTTTCGTGTTTCTACTTCCCCTAATGATCATCATACCAGGAGGATTTATTTCATAGTAGCGAATATTGATTCATTTCATTTCTTGGTAAATCCACACGTTACACATGCCCCGTTTGTTGTGCATGTGGTTCGTTAAATTTCTGAATTCCACTGAAGGGCTTCATTCTAATTTGTCGTTTTATTCAAACTCAAATATCATTCCACTTTTTACCGCATTATTGCAAAACAATAAATCCTGGATATCGAGTCAATGAATTTCTTGAAAAACTCAATTTTCTTTGGCATCCATGGTTTCTGTTATGACCATGTCTGAACTTTCTTATTTAATCTCGTTTTGTTTAAACCAAGTTCAATTGTTTGAACTTGCTCGTACTACATATTCAATTCAAGGTTCCATATGATGAATTAAAACCATCATATTCGAAATAATCCTAAACAAGCATTTCAATTCTCTTGAACTATAACATGCTGGTGTGATCCTCGATTTCACTAAATCATTTCTATGATCACAATTACTTTGAGGTAACATTTTCACAAAATCTGAAGATTGCGCTAATCTCGGATTTAATCATTTAATTGTTTATATTAAAACCACTTTGTTTTTATTCTATACAAGGAATCTTAAAATAATCATGTGCTCAAATAATGATACCCAAATTCATATTTCGGTATATCTCTTAAATAATTATTACAATATCAATCGAGCCTTTCGTAAAAAAATTATTGTTCTATTATCGTTGATCGAAAAACATTATATAAATTTAATTGATTATATATGAAAATTACCTAAATTTACAAATATAGTATTACTATATTTTAAACCATTACGGTAAAGAAATTATATTTGAGGAATACTTTTATTTAAAATTATTGTTTAGTTATTTATTATTGATAATTTTATTAGCAATAATAATATATTAATAGTAGTAGTAGTATTAAGATTATTTTTAAATACTAGGGTTATTATCAAAGGCAGATATTGGATAGCCTAGCCTTAGTTAGGCATGGACTGATCACCTATGCTTAAACAAGGCAGCACTAACCAATATTCACCATGATAATGACTAGTTAATATATATAAATTAAGTCATCATACTTATTTAGTAAATTTTAATTATATATGAAAATATACATACTTTGGAGAAGACATATTTTCATAAAATAAAAGGAACAAATAAAAACATTATAAATAATAGTGATTTCTTTTACAAAATATACTAAAATATTTTGTAAATATAATAACTTCATTACGAAAATTTGTAATATATATTACATAGTAAAAATAAGTTATTTTACATAGTATAGTAAAATACTTAAAAGCAGTAACCATTTACATATAAGTAAAAATGAGTAACAAATAATATATATTACATAGTATTTATATTTGATATGTAAAATACGGTTCAGACAGGGATACAAATAATATATATTTATAAATATAATATAATGATTGGTAATGCCAAAACAACTTGTTCTTATTTTATTTAAATCTCTAGAAAATAGTATGAAAAATATAGTCACTAACAATGTAATATTACATTGTTTCACAATTAAAACAATTTGGAACTCTAAACAATGACACACTAACTCTATTGTCTTTTGGTGTATCTTTGCAATTCACTTATCTCAACACTTTGATTTTCTCATATCATAAATATTTGACAAATCATTTTTCATGCTTTTATTTCATTTTGAACCTGTCAATTCTAAGTTTTCCTCAGTTGCCAATCAAAGTAAGCTTTCTTTTGACAAAGAATTTTATTGATTCAAAAAGTCCTTCACATTCATTTTAAAATATCTATTGATCATATATCTTTTAGCTTGAACCTAGTCACTTTAGAAATTATATCATTTCATTTCATTCGTTTGTCATCGATTTCTTGAACTAATTCAGTTGAACCATTGAATCCTACTTAAGATACAACTTGTATTCACAAAATTCGATATTTTAAATTTGTATCATCTAGCCTAATATTATTTAAAAAAAAGACATAATTCCAAAAGAAATATAATAATCCAAATACACTTGGGAGCTGAAATCTAAGATGAAGAAAAAGTATTCCTACTTATTCCAGTAAATCTCGAGGACGAGATTTTATTAAGGTGGGGAGAATGTAACGACCCTCATTAAAAGTCCTATTTATTTTATTATTTTATCTAAAAGGAAACCCTAATTAAGACACCCAATTGATTCTACACAAACCCTAAAATTATCAGAACTATCAGAATCAGGATCAGGGCCCCTAAAACTCAGGGGGGGCATTCCCTACTCGATGTTTATCCTTATAACTTATTATAAAAATTGAATTTAAAAGTTTCGTCGACTCAGCAGGCCTAGTCCCACACGCGGCAAGCCTATGGAAAATACGTGTCCCTTACGGACCGTAAGGGTTTAGTCTTACGGTCCGTAAGCCTGGTAAAATTCGTGTATAAATAGCAGGCCTTGGCACTTGAATTCTGACATTTGAGCGACGATCAAATTCCAAACGTACGCTGAGATATCGTCCAATTACTCTAAAAAACACTAATTAGTAGAGGGGGTGCTGCTACGATGCCGGGTATTAACTCAATCGCTGCTACGATTCAATGTCTGATCGATTAAACTATCCAATGAATGTTTAAGTGCTGCTCAAACTTGGGTTATACTTTGTTATTCATCGTGATTTCGACTTGAATGTTTGAGTGTTGTTCGAACTCGAACTATGCTCTGTCATTCGTTGTGAATCCGCTGAATTGTTAAGTATTGCACTTTGTCATTCGTTGTGAGGGTTTTATCTCGTGAGTTATCGTAAATGCTGTATTAAGTTATCTACCTAGTTCGTGTGCACTAGGTTATAAGGCTAATCAGTAGGCTAGGCTCTACTCAAATTAAATCTGCAATATATCAAGGCTTATCTGTAACTTTGCCGTATGAACCTGCATGTTTATAATGTGAGTCATTCTCTTTTTATCAACTATTTTACAATACCTCAAATTATTTTCAAAGTTATAATTACAGGGACTAAGTCGTGGATATCTTGAATTACTGGTTAGTTGGGGTATTGTGCACATTACTAATTTCTCCCAGTTAGGTCCATTGACCTACTCAGGATAATCACTGTTAGGTTCATTGACCTACAGGGATAATCGTCACTATTTAGGTTCATTGATCTAAATAGTGGTATGACCATCGTCACCATTGTGACATGTCACCATTGTGACAGGATGCCAGATAAAAATAAGATAGAAGCCATTGTAATCGCTCTTATGCTGTAATTAATAACTATGCATCATTATGCAAAATAGAATGATTCACTCAGTATGTCCCGCTGACAAAAAAATTTTTAAAACACTTTTCAGGTAATTACAGTAGATTGGAGTAATTGATGGATACGGCACTGAAAGGCATCAAGAAGTGGCCTATTTATTAATTAAATCAAAATAAGAAATATTGTTTTATGTAATAAAATTTATCTTTATTAAAGCTACCATTATAAAACATGGGTTTATCCTATTTATTAAATAAAATCCGGTGTTTTCTAAACTCTGATATTTTTTTCCTAACTCACGGTCCTGATAAAATTTCCGCTGCAACGTTTTCAAAATAATCACCGGTACCACTGGACTGTTCACGGCACCCGATTCCGTCCAGGGTGGGTCGGGGGTCGTGACAGGTGTCACAAGCAGCATGTTGTTTCACCCAATTTTTCAAGTCCTGATGGTTCTCAACGACCAGGAGAAGATCATGTGTATGTTGTAGCTGCCATTTGTAACAGCCCGACTTATCGTTTGTTCCCGCTTAAACCGTTTATTGCTTTGTAACCGTCTTTGTACTCAGAGATTCGATATTAATGGAGAACAATATTTTAAACTATTTTAAAACGCATTTCATCTCGCTAATTATCGCATTTGTGTCTGTTGTAGTTGCCATTTGTAACAAGCCCAAACTCAGCCGCACGAATGATCACTTGTATGGGTGATCATTCGCACGGCTACACACTCACACCAGACTCAGTTTGTCCATCATGTACATATCAGATTGTTCATCAATAATACATTTAAAAAAAAGTTAAGCAAATTATGTACACTTATGTACATATCAGATTGTCCATCATGTAAATATCAGATTGTTCAGCAATAATACACATGTGTATGCTGTCACTTACACATGTGTATTATTACAGATGTTAACTTAACGGATTACACCATTTTCTTGATAACCTCATTACAAATCATTTTTTATACCCAGTGAAATCGATTGAACTAAAAAAAGGTCAAACTACAAGATTCTAAGACACTGGCACAACTACAGAACAATTCAGGATGCAACACTATATAGACATGCCCACTACACATATTCTACTTTCTTCGTACATAACAGCTAATCTCAAACTTTAAAATTATATACACTTATGTATCGTAGTAAACTATTGTACACTCTCTTTGTATTCAATTATAAAAAAAAGATTCTGTCTAATACAAGTGCGATATTTTCTAATATATTACGGATTGGTTTTGAGCCTTATAAATCACCTAAAACAGACCAACAAGAAAACCAATGCAGAATGTATTAGATTATTCATCAATAATACACATGTGTATGCTGTCACTTACACATGCGTATTATTACAAATGTTAACTTGACTATGAATCGAAGGAGATGCAGCGATTTGGGTTTTTTGGATTCTACTAGTTGAAACTCGTTTGTAGAAATCGCAGGTCTGAGAGAAATCGAAGGAGATGCAGCGATTTGGGTTTTTGGATTATGAGGAGAGAATCTTGATGTTCGCAGGTGGTTTTGGTTGAAGCTGGAGATTATGGTAACTGAAAGGGCTATTTTTATGGGTTTCAAATTTCTTCTACGATGATGGTTATAATTTGCGTGGGTTTCAATGGGGTTGGAGAACATCTAATTACTATTGTGCCCTTGTGTAGTTATTATAATTCAGTTTTTTGGTTTTTATTAATTAAAAAATCATTTAAATTCAAAGATCTTGATCTCCTCATCCAACGGCCAGGATCTGTTCGTTTTTGTTCACTACGTTAACATTGTTCACTCTTGATCCCCACCCTATATATATATATATATATATGGTATTAAAGTTTTCATTTTTTCTTTTTCTTTTCATTGGCATCAAATTATTATATAGTACCACCAATATCCCTACCTCTTCGAAGATAAATCATTGATACCTTTAAAAACTTCTTTATGATTTACCAAAAAACTATATATTGGTATTTAAGATTGGCATACACTTTATTTGTAATCTTTTAGTAACATCCACATTGTAATTGATTATTAGATGGGTTTTGGGTTGAGTATACCCGAAGGGCATTTTTTAACGAGCTAATCGACATTCCCCGAAATCACGGGTATTCCCAATACGTTGATAGATATGTGAAGAGTTTTGGGCCAGGTATAGGACATATATTTATAATCGAATATGGGGTTGGGATTCCCCAAATCCGCCCATTGCCATCCATACTCGTGTTATTCTTAAAGTCATGTGAAATTATATTGTTACCCTTATGTTTTTTTTTTTTTTTTTTTTTTTAGATGATGTTTTGGTCATTGCATGTTTCGGGCAAATTACATAAGGATAGCAGGTAGACGGGCAAGTTGACAGAACAACATCACCCTTGAAAAAGTTCAATTAACCAGTGTGTGTATAATGCGTGACTAATGGCCCATTAGATTTCAATCCTGACCCAACAGTTCCATACATGGCTTAGGAGAACCATGTTATTGTATCATGACCTGTACCAAACACCAAGTCAAATCATGAATGAATTGAATCAGTTGAGCCACGACCCAAGGGTCTGCCACGTGGATGCTTCTGGTTGCCTTAAACAAATTTTTAATTCATAGAAAAAGTCAAATGATATTTTTGTTAGAAAAGTCAAGTTGTGGCTTCAAGTGATTTTCATAAAAGTTAAACCCCCTACTCTTCATATTCTTCGTCGACATTCAAGCCACCTCCCTCACGATTTCCACCGTCGGGGGTGTGATGGAGGAAACCTTACCAGTGGCGAAGCTTGAAAAAAAAGTTCGGGGGGTTGGAAGGTAACGGATCTAAAAACAATTTTCTATCACGTAGTTTCGAGGTGTATGTTTGGGTCGGACGTCGGTGATTCGATTCGGGTCGGGTCAAACATTATCAAATAAAAAAACGTTCTCAAACATTAAAACGTAAACATTGTTTAACTAAGCATATTTAAATCTACAAAGATTGTTCTTTGGACCTCTAGTCTTATACTCATCAAGCTTTATTTGATACACTCCTATTGGGTTTTTTTATTAAATATTTTATTTGGGCTATATAAATAATTTTTTTTTATAAAACCGGGGGTCGAAAACGTATATACCTAAAAAATTCTATACGAAAAATACATACGTAACACTACTGCGCGAAAAGTTAGGGGGGTCGGGCGCCCCTCCCCGCCCCTTCAATCCTGCGCCCCTGAACCTTACATCTATCCTAAGGGATAAAGAGGCTATTCTAGCTAAGACCCCAACTATAAAAATCTTCTTGTTTTTATATGTACAATTTGATAATCCAAATAACATATAAAGTAGCTAAGAAAACCAGAACAAATAACCATACAAAAGTACTTATAACTAGTATTAAGCACCCCCGCGTTACGGCGGGGGCGGACACCAATGTCACACTACTACCAGCGACCACTAACACTAAAGTTGCAGCGTGTTAATACGAAGAAATTAAACCAAAACGTAAAACATATAAAAAAATAACTAAGTCGATCTATGACCCGAGCGTTACAATGAACCTGTCAAACGGGAAAAAATAGATGACGTAAAAACGTTTAACCACACACGCACGTTGCGCCGTGTTTAAGCAACATTTACAACTTATAAATGCACACACTTGGCAACATGTACAAGTTATAAATGCACACACTTGTTGCTAAATAATAGTATATAAATAAATAAATAAATTAGCATAAAAAACCACTAAAGCAACATGTACAACTTATAAATGCACACATGTGTTGCAAAATAATAGTATATAAATAGTAGTTGTAAAATACCGCTAACATATAGTGAAGGCTAAACTATAGTAGCTACAAATAAAAAGTAAAAGGACAATAAAAGGAGCACTAACCCTTATGAAAGTACCTATACAATCCTCTCTATACACCAAGACAACAATAAGGCAAGGCTAATGTTCAGGTAAACAAATATATAGGGAAAGATAAGGCCCCAAGACATATAAGAGATGTCTCTATACTCTCCCAAAAACTCCATAACCCTCATAAGATGCTTATAAGAACTCATATACCGGATAATGTTCTCGGAGGGGTGCAAGTCTAACAGATCATGTCTAATCCACTTACCGCATTTTAGTTTGAGCACCACTGTGAGGGTTCCATGGTTCCTACTGAAGCCGTCAGTTGTCTCCTCTTCACATGCCCACACCATCTCAATCTTCCTCTTATCATATCTGAGATACATACGTAACTAGTAGTATTTATACCACATTCTAATCGGTTAGTAGTATTTATACCTATTTCCAATCAATTAGTGATGGATGTTATTCATAACTCATATTTATATAAACACTCAATTTAGATAAACTTTGATCAAGATCCTTCGATATTTTTTAGTGAAATTCTTGATTTAGCTACATATTCAAAACTAAACTTAACTAAGACTTTAAATATCATATTTGATGTTTGTAACCCTATAGATACGTTAGACACCCTTAATTTATATAATATCAATTACCAACGTTGTTATGCTTTCACCGTTTGTACAGTGTGCATTATTTGTTTGATACTCATCTATGTCTTGTACATGTGTGTGTGTTATGTTTTGCTCCTTAAATGGTTGGTCCCCATTTCACTTTGTACCACCTCACTTTACATTCCCTTTCTAGATGATTTTTCTCTGGATTTTAGAGAGAGAAAGTAGTGGCTGTTGGTTTTTCTCCGGTAGTGTTGGTACACGTAATCGCCGATGAGTTGGTTTTTGGTTTATGTTTTGGGTAACTTTGGGTTTCACGTGGTTATATTGTGACCAAATTGTATTTTTTTTCGGTTCACTGGTAATCATCGTTGCTGAGATGTTTTTTGGTCTTTATTTGATCTTTCTGTTTTGGTTTTTTTCTGTTTTGTTTGATTTGGGGTTTGTTGATATGTTTTTGAGTGAGAAACACATATTGAAAGCGAAGTTTCACTTCTGTTTTCTCTCTTTTCATCTTCGATGATCTCAATTCAAAGGTTTTTAGGGTTTGATGAAGGCTTTGATGATGACCACCTTGTCATGTGAGCCTAAAATTGATGATGATTTGCATTTATCGACGCCAGTGATTTTCTTTTTTGGTGTCGTTTCGGTGTTACCCTTTTACGGACACTTTTGAATGTAGCAACTCGTGCTATAATGCCTCACGTCGTTTTCGACTTTGCGTGTAGGTCCGACGAGGGCTCTTATTGTGTCTTTATTGATTTTTGTTATATGCATGTCTGAGATTTTTTGTTATACTATATCGCTTATCAACTTTGCTACGCTGCAATGTATTGTAGGGTGTGCATTGTTTGTTTTCTTCGCATATGTTTGTTGCACATTTGTGGATTTTTTGTTGAGATGTCAAATATTTTGGAACTGAGTATTGTTGTGTTTGTTGTTTTATGCTAGATCCATGCAAAACATTTGTGTTTCTTATTTATACTACAATTATGGGAAATGGTGTTTGCTTGATTATGTTAGATAGAGAAAGAGCAATTGACAAACGGTTTGTCTCCTACCCTCTGCGACGATCTCAGTTTAAAGTATTTTCCAGTTCTAGGGAACCTTGATGAAGGTTGTGATAATGATAGCCGTATCACATGAGCCTGTATTCAACGATCATAAGCATTCATTGGAACCGATGAAATTTTTGATTGGGTGTCTTTTTGGTTTTACAATGATATGGACGTTTTAGATTGAGCAACCTGTGATATGGACGTTTTCATTGGAACTGATGAAATTTTTGATTGGGTGTATTTTGTTTCATGCTTATCTGAGATGAAGACGTTTTCGCTATGTTATGCGGATTCTTTTTTATAACTATTGTGTTTTTTGTTTGGTTAAATACATGTACCTTATATATATGGTAAATGTAACTTATGTAAAAGCTGTTGTATGTTGGAATGACTCCTTTTATATGCTTTTGAATGGCATTGAGTTGGACATCTAAGGATCAAGCAACTCGTCATCTATTATTTTCGGTAATTTTTTAGGTGGGGATGTAGATATGAAGAAAACTTATCCTATGTGGTTAATGATCTTTATTATATGCAAAATGTTGAAGTGTAACAAGGTTGATAGTTGATATTATATAGATTATAATGTACATGAATTTAAGGATCCATTTTATAAATTACTAATATGGCAATGGTAGTCTGATTGGGGTTTGATTAATCGTATGGGCAACATTTTAAATTGAAGTCTATTAGGCGATGATGTAACCTGAGCCGTATTTTTTTTCTGTTATATTTTCCTAAAAACTTTTTTGTTATGTTTATAATGTAGGATATGATGAGCACTAATGATTAACACATCACTGAAAAGTTAGATGACCTTACACAAAAGGTGGTGAATATTTGCCAAAAACAACTTGAGTTGCAATTTGAAATCGACACGCTATATGCATGTTACAAGGAGAAATGAGAGCTATAACAACTAGATTAGGTCTTATTATGTAGTGTTAGTTTGTTAGGTTTCAAATGTAATCGTGATTGATTGTAATTTTGATTAGTGCTATTGTACAATCAGAGGAATATTTAGCTACTTTATGTTTTTACTTTGCGTCAACTTGATGTCTATTTTATGTAATCATAATGATGTCAGCAGTGTAATGCGTGCGAGCGTCATACTTGTTTCTAAAAAATAACATACTTGAGTATAAAATGCACTCAAATCCTTATGAATGAAAAGTAAGGTCAATGTGATAAGCTTACCAAGCGATTATCTTATGATATTAAGCACTTTAAGAGCATATAAGCAAACTCAGTTATAAATTAAAGCCTTTAGTTCGTGGCTAGATTCTATGGTAACTCTGCAATTGTCTTCACGAACCCTACACACTTTAAATTTCAAATCAAATATGAATCTATAATTTTGATCTCAATTCGATTCGAAATACGAATTCAAATTGTGTGTGTATAGATGGTTGGAACTCAATGTATTAGTGGTTAGTGTTCGTACGACCGTGAAGGTTAGAAATTAATCTTTTTGGACTTTTGTTGTATAGTAAATTTTCTAGTAACTTGTTATCAAGTATGAACATGTAATTTGACTGTCGCACATTAAATATTTTGGATATTTTTTATTGTTTATTACTTCTATAAACGTGTGGTTTTATGTTGAAAAAATACAAATATACAAAAGCTTTATATACAAAATTACAGAAAATCCCCTTTACCTTTATTTTGGATATTTCTTAATGTTTAAAAATAACACTTGTTTTCCTTTACGTTTATTATTATTATTATTATTATTATTATTATTATTATTATTATTATTATTATTATTATTATTATTATTATTGTTAGGGGAGGATTTTCTAACAATTAGTGATCCTTACACGTTATCCTACTTAGTGATCCTTACTTCTGTGACAGGTGGTGATCCTCAGAAGAGCTTCAGGATCAGGATCATGGATCACTTTAAGGATCCTTGTACTAACGATTGTTTACTCATGTTTTGTACTATCTCGCAGGTATAACAAGCTTGACCAAGTCTTGGCGACATTCCTGGAGAATATTCCTAAACTATTCTGCACGTGCTTGACCAAAAATAGACGTTATGGAGAACGTGGAGGCTTGGCACGAAAGTCGGATAGTTAGTTTAGGTGGTTATTTCTATTTTAAAAAGGGAGTAACGAGCTAGTAGAAAACACTTAGTCATTTTTTGCAGTTACACACACTCGTACAAACGCTCATACAAGCTCTCGCTCAAACACTTAGCGATTTCATACACTTTTTACACATTCCACTGTAGTGATCCTTGTACCTAGCTCGTTACTATCCGAAGTTGTAAACATTCATTCATTTATTTGAGCTTGGTGATCGGTAGTTTCCATCACCCGGGGTTTTTTGTGCCGGAGATCAACTCTTGATCAAGGGCTTTTTCCCCGTATAAACCCTTGTGTTGTTTGTGCAATTTTACACAAAAGTGATCCTCATCATTGTTACACATTTTAAGCATCATACCCCGTAATCTAGAGTTTGGTTGCATTATCCTCATCTGATTTTTTGACCAAAACAGTTTGGCGCCCACCGTGGGGCAATTGGTGCTTTGTCCTTAGAAAAATACGCATTTCTGTGCTCATTTCGGTTTACTACAACCAAGCAAATGGCTTCCTCAGCGAAGAATGCTTCAAACTTGATGCCCTCATTCACTTCTTCACAAGGCGTTCCTCCTTTGCTTCCTCCACCTTCTGGATCCCAGAAGAATACTGAGAATGCTGCGAAGAAACCAACTCCCATTTTCTCAAAACCACCTACTTCTTCTGTTTCAACTAATCCTACTACTAATGATCTCTATGCCTTGATTTTGCAGATGAGGAATCATGCACAAGAGCAGGATAAAACCAACGAAAGGATCCTCCGGGAGATTGACGAAATTAAGAAACAGAAGAAAACGGCAGAGGATCGATCCCCACTGATGCCTAGATCTTTGAATTTTGATACTCCGGTGATTACTTCTCAGCCATCAGTGGTCCCAGACATCCAATATGTGGGTGGACCAAAAGGGGTGCACTACGGAACAACAACAATCACCCAGGCAGCAGGTTCATATTTCCAGCCAGCGGGATCCTATCCTCAGCATATGGGATCCCTCACAAGTTCAGGAGGATATTCAGGAATGCAGCAGTTTCAAGGATCCTCCTTCGTTCCAGGATCATCCCAGGTTCAAGGATCCTCCTTCGTTCCAGGATCATCCCAGGTTCAAGGATCCTCATTCGTTCCAGGATCATCCCAGGTTCAAGGATCCTCATTCGTTCCAGGATCATCCCAGGTTCAAGGATCCTCCTTCGTTCCAGGATCATCCCAGGTTCAAGGATCCTCCTTCGTTCCAGGATCATCCCAGGTTCAAGGATCCTCCTTTGTTCCAGGATCGTCCCAGTTCCAGGGATCCTTTCAGATGCCAGGATCCTTGAGGAGTTTGCAAACAGGAAGTTCAGATGTCCATCAGGGAGATTTTATTCCAATGCAGACCAATGCTTCTACTGGTCCCTCGATCATTCCAGAGCCCCAACAATATGGATTAACATCCATTCTTCCTAACTTGCATCCAATGGGAGGTAACACTTTTAACAATTCTTATACTACTAACCAAGGTCTTATGCAGGATCCAGGTATCAATCATGCCATGGCCAGAGAATTGCAAAAGCTAAAGGATATGATATCAAGTGTCCCGGGAGTAGTCAAACCTATCCCAGAGATTGCAGATGGGAGCCATAAGATATCTCTTTTGCACCACCAATCTGTGATGCTGAGATACCCAAGAGGTTCCATGTGCCTACAATGAAACTGTATGATGGCTCAACAGATCCTGAAGAACACATAGCACAATACAGGGAGAGGATGGAGATCAATCCAATCCCAGAAAGGTTAAAGGAAGCATGCTTGTGCAAAGGATTCGGATCCACTCTTACTGGATCAGCTCTCAAATGGCTGCTAAGTCTTCCTCCCTATTCTATTACCTCATTTGCCAACCTAGTTAACTTGTTTAATAATCAGTTTTCCTGTAGTAGAAAATTTGAACGATTAACTAGTGATTTATATAGGATAACCCAGGGTCATAATGAATCGTTAAGGGATTACATTACCAAATTCAGTAAAGAATCCTTAGACATTCCCAACTTAGATATAGCCACGGCTGTTGAGGCCTTTAAAATGGGATTGCTTAGGGATTCGTTATTTTATGATGATCTTGTTATGACACCATGCAGGAACCTAGATGAGGTAAGAACCCGGGCCCTTAGGTACATCCGGCTAGAGGACAACAAGAGGATCCAGGAGAGGTTAGCAGGATCCTCAAAGCAGGATAAGCAAGGATCCTCATTCAGGAACAACAAGTTCAGATCCTACAATAGATCTGATAACCAGAACGTGCATTCTATTGATCAAGAGGAGGATGATGAGGATTATCCTCCAATTTCTGAATATTGTTTTAGTGTTGATAATAATGAACTAATCCTTGCGATGCAGAGTCTAGGTGATAAAGCTAGATGGCCCAGAAAAAATGATAGGCCAGCTGCAACTAAGGATAAATCAAAGTGGTGTGCATACCATGAAGATTTTGGGCACCTCACAGAAGAGTGCATTGCACTAAGAAAGGAAATTGGATACTTGTTGAGCAAGGGGCATCTAAAAGAATTGTTGGGAAGAAAAAAGTCAAGAACTCAGGATCCTGAAAGGATCCCTGAAAAGGCTCCAGCCCCTCCAGCGGACGCACAAGTGATAAACTTCATTTCTGGAGGATCAGACATTTGCGGCACATCCTTCTCAGCAGCTAAGAGGCATGCAAAAGAAACTAAAATGGACAATGGAGAAAGACCTGTTCGAACATCAAGTGTCTCGGAAGGGAAAGTCATAACCTTTGATGAAGAGGATCGTGTTGATATCCAGGATCCTCATCACGATGGTTTAGTTATTACTCTTTTCATATCTAACCATTTTGTCCGCAGGATCCTTATAGACGGAGGAAGTTCAGTGAATATTATCCAGCTTGATGTCCTAAAGAAAATGGGTATTCCTGAATCAGAGATCATACCTAGATCCTCTGTGCTCGTGGGATTTAGTGGAGAAACTAAGAATACCCTGGGGGACATTAAACTCCCAATATACATTGAAGGCCTACACTCTTATCAAAAATTTTGTGTTATTGACTGTTTATCTTGTTGTAATGTTATCCTTGGCAGGCCCTGGATACACGATATGAAATCAGTCCCATCCACTTACCATCAATGTGTGAAGCTCCCTAGTCCTTGGGGAATAGTGAAGATTGATAGTGATCAGCAGGAAGCTAAGAATTGCTACACTTCATCGATGAAACCAGCCTCAAAGTCAAGGGAGCAATAGCAATCAAAGTATCCTCCAAGGGATGTCTTGGAGGCAAGAGAGCAGGATGTGGTAGAAATCCTCATGGATCCTGATGATCCTGAATCCAAAATCTATATCGGATCAGGGATCCTTAGCAAAATGAAAGAAGACCTCGTATCCTTCCTCAAAAGGAGAAAGACTACCTTTGCATGGAAACACGAAGATATGACTGGTATATCCAGAGATATTATCACTCACAAACTCGGCATTGACAGATCCTTCAAACCAATCCATCAAAGGAGAAGGAAGTTTGCACCGGAAAGGAATGCCATTATCCAGGAAGAGGTAGAGAAATTGCTCCGGGCAGGTATGATTAGAGAGGTCAAGTATCCAAGATGGTTGGCCAATGTGGTTGTTGTTCAAAAGAAAAACGGAAAGTGGAGGGTATGTGTCGATTTTACCGATCTAAATAAGGCATGTCCCAAGGATCCTTTCCCTTTACCCCACATTGACTCCATGGTGGATGCAACCGCGGGTCATGAACTGTTAACTTTTATGGATGCTTCATCTGGATTTCAACAAATCCAAATGGAACCATCCGACCAAGAGGATACAGCCTTCATGACTCCAACTGGTATATATTGCTATATTGCTATGCCGTTCGGATTGAGAAATGCAAGTGCAACATATCAAAGGCTGGTGAATATGATGTTCAAGGATCATATTGGACAAACTATGGAGGTTTACATAGATGATATGGTGGTAAAATCCATAAGAGCTGAGGATCACCTAAAGGATTTGGAGGAAGCATTCGATATCCTTGACAAATATAACATGAAACTTAATCCTTCAAAATGTCACTTTGGTGTTAAAGTAGGTAAATTCTTAGGATATATGGTGACAAAGAGAGGCATTGAAGCTAGCCCGGAATAGATCAAAGCAATAGTGAACATCAAATCCCCGGCCAATGCTAAGGATGTTCAAAGGCTAACAGGCAGGATAGCAGCTTTGAACAGATTTATATCCAAATCCTCAGAGAAATGCAAAGAATTCTATGATATCCTAAGGAAGAACAAGAAATTTGAGTGGACTGAGAAGCATAAAAATGCTTTAAGAGCCCTCAAAGATTACCTATCATCAGCCCCAGCCTTGATGAAGCCAGAAAAAGGCGATGTGCTATCCTTGTATCTTGCAGTATCCTCAAAAGCAGTAAGTGCGGTCCTCGTTAAGGATCATGAAGGTACACAACATCCTGTCTATTATGTAAGTAAAAGTTTACTTGATGCTGAATCCAAGTATTCACACCTTGAAAAACTTATTCTTGCATTAATTATGGCATCTACTAAGTTAAGACATTATTTTGAAACTCATGTCATCATAGTTAAAACAAATTTTCCAATTAAGAATGTTCTCAGGAAACCAGAAATGTCAGGAAGGATGGCTAAGTGGGCAGTGAAGCTAAGTGCATATGATATAAGATATGAGCCTAGGACAGCCATCAAATCCCAAGCACTAGCTGACTTTGTGGCAGATTTCAGTAGTGATTTACAAGAAGAAGCTGAATTAGAAGTCCAGCAGCTAGAAGAGACCAAGGATCCTTGGATACTCTACACTGATGGATCCTCAAATGTCAAAGGCACAGGGCTTGGAATACTACTAAAATCGCCACAGGGGGACATAATACCCCACTCTATAGCTTGTGAGTTCCAAACCACTAATAATGAGGCTGAATATGAAGCCTTAATTGCTGGTTTGCAAATTGCAAAGCATATGGGGATCAGGTATCTTGAGGTACATGTAGATTCATTGTTAATTACAAACCACTTTAATGGATCCTACGCTGTTAAAGGTGAAAAGCTGACCAAATATTTAGAGATAGTCAAAAGTTTGGCACTCTCTTTTGTTTCCTTTAGTTTGACACAGGTACCAAGGGAAGAAAATACAGAGGCTGATGCATTGGCTAACTTAGGATCTTCCTTGAAGATCCCGGAGGATATCAAGATCCCTATTATCCATATCCTGACCCTGGCTATTGAGGATCATGTGGCTATGGAGATAGGAAATGATTCTGCGGTTATCCCTAGTGAGGATACTCAATCTCATTCAGGATCAGGATCATGGATCTCACCAATTATGAGATACTTACAACATGGAGAGATTCCTACTGGAGAAAACCCTAGGGCTTTTAAATCTAAGGTATCTCAATTCACAATTATGAATAATATGTTGTATAGACGATCTCTTGCAGGACCATACTTGAGATGCATTGAGGATCCTGAAGTTCAAGAAGTTTTAAAAGACTTCCATGAAGGAGATTGCGGAAACCACACTGGGGGCAGGGCATTATTTTCAAGGATCCTGAGAACAGGATACTATTGGCCAACCATGAAGAGGGACGCTGTGGAGTATGCTAGAAGATGTGATCCTTGTCAGAGACACAGCAATATCCTTCATCAACCAGCTGAATTATTGCATCCTATATCCTCCTCTTGGCCATTTATGAGATGGGGTATGGATATAGTTGGAAAGCTCCCTAAGGCACCTGGTGGGAAAGTATTCATGCTAGCTATGACTGATTACTTCTCCAAGTGGATAGAAGCTGAAGCTTTTACCCAAGTCAGAGAAAAAGAAGTTATATCCTTCATTAAAAGAAATATTATAACTAGATTTGGAATTCCTTCTGAGATTATATGTGATAATGGTTCCCAATTTATTGGGGGCAGAACCACTAACTTTTGTGACAGCTGGGGGATTAGGATGATAACATCAACACCAGTCCACCCACAAGCTAATGGTCAGGCAGAATCATCCAACATGATCATCATCAACAATTTGAAGAAGAAGCTTGGATCCAAGAAAGGGAAATGGGCAGAAGAACTACCCTATGTGCTTTGGGCTGATAGGACAACCCCCAAGAATGCTACCGGTCAAACACCATTCTCTTTGGTATTTGGGGCAGAATCAGTGATCCCAACAGAAATGGTGGTTCCAACTGCAAGAACAAGTACCCGTGATCCTGAGGAAAATGATGAAAACTTGGCTCAAGATCTGGATACTATTGAAGAAATCAGGGATATGGCTAGGATAAGGATGGCCAGTTATCAACAAAGAATGGCTGGTGCTTACAACAAAAATGTCAGGATCAGAAGGTTTCAAGTTGGAGATATGGTGTTAAGGAAAGCATTTCAGAATACCACCAATCCTGCGGATGGAAAGTTGGCTCCAAAATGGGAAGGCCCTTATTTGATTGAAGCTGAAGCAGGAAAGGGGGCATATAGATTGCTAACCATGGAAGGTGATTTGCTACCAAGAGCTTGGAATGCTGTCCATTTGAAGAAATATTTCATGTGAGTAGGATCCTCATGGCATAGATGATCCTCATGATAGGGATATCCTTAAAGGACCCTCAAAGTATCGGTGATCCTTACTTAGGTAATATCCTAAACTTAAGCTATTTCATTTTATTATTTTCTCTTATGAGGATAAGGATCATGTATCCTTTATCCATCTCTCACATGAGTTCAAGTTTTGAAAGTTCAGGTATCCTTAGCATAACGTTGGTTATCCACAGAAGCAATCCGTCTTTTGGGTTTAACCCCAGTTATTCGGGCTTGACCCCAGTTCCGCCTGCAGCGCACGATGATCCTGGTATAGTTCAAGGCATTGGGACCAGTACTCGTTTTAGGGGCTGATAATTCCATTGTTCTGGCTATGCTTAGGATCCTACGTATAATGGTAGACGTACCATACATCCGTTCCTAAGGTTTCTAACGTTTTCACGTTAGCTAAGGTTTCTAACGTTTTCACGTTAGCAAAGGTTTTGGCATCTTCATGTCACTAAGTTTGGATAGTCGCCAGTTAGGGCCATACTCCAGTTTACATACGATCCTTGGGCTTGTCCCCAGTTATCCTTGGGCTTGTCCCCAGTTGCTAATTCTTATCTTATGTTGGCTTAGTCCCAAGTGATGCTCTATTGCAGGTTCTTGAAGATAGGCAACTAGGGATCCTTGATCCTTACTTTATTCTAAGGTTTATCTTATAGTTATCCTTATTAAGGTTAGGATCCTAACTTGGATCCTCAGGTATGATCCTTAACTATTTCTAATTCAATTCATTATTTATTTGAATAACCCTTATACTTGACAACTGAACTTATGATTCTTAAACCATATCACTTTTTAGAACTTATCGGTTATGGGATAGGTGATCCTTGATCATATCCTAAGCTTTTTGGATATCTTTTTTAATTTTTCAAGGATTGATAAGTATAAACAAAATGAACATTATAACAGTTGGAAAGTAACATATTGAAAAGGATAACAACATGAGATAAGCGACAAAAGGTTAAGTTTTTATTTATAAACAAAAGACTAACCCTTAAAGGTTGTCAAAATTACCTACCCGAGCATCTACCAGCAAAACGTGGCCCGTCCGCTGGGGTAGATAAAGGGTGTCCACGATAATAAGTTCAAAGATAGTGCAGGAATATAAAGGCGGCAGGATCAAAATGGCTTCATCCCCCAAACAGAGGATCCCTCCACCGATTGCAATCCTGCCTATTGTCCAAAGGATCATACATGATCCTCAATCCTAAAGTCTATTGTTCAAGAACCAACCATTAAATTGTTTTAAACATCACAACCACAAAAAACCACCACCAAACTAAAAAATTGGGCTCCGGCTATGTCTAGAAGTTTCCATCATCGCCCAATCATGCAGCCTAAGCTTTCGCTGCATCATCATCCCCTCCAACTGCGGTATCCTTCGTCAGATCCTTCCCACTGCCACTTGCTTCAATCGCCAAGACCTCAGTAGCCTCCTCCTCTTCATCCTCAAGATCAGCCAACCTTGCCTTCCAACCCTCAACATCCCAGCTGTTTTTGTCAAAGCTAGGATCTTGGGCTTCCTGGGCCATCTTCAATTTAGTCTGATACATCGTAATGGCGGCAGAGACCTTAGCATTTTCAATGAGGTCATGCTTCTCATAGTCAAGGTCGATCAGAAGTTTGGCTGTCTTAGTCTTCTCATCTAGGAGTTCCTTCCGAAGATCAGCAAGTGCAAGGTCCTTGAGCACGGCAACCTGTTGGAGGTCAGCAATTTTCTTGTCCTGCTCCTCAACATTCCCCACGTAATCCTCAATCTCAGCAAATTTCTGCAAAGAAAAGGATAAAGCCGTTCAAGATCAGGTGATCCTTATACGAGTAGGATACCTAGGCAGGATAAAGGTTACATCGTTGAAGTATTCAAGGAACTGGTGGCGGATCAGTGGTAGACCTTGAAGATCCTCAGCATCAGAAGTTTTCCTCTTCTTGACACCCTTTCCTTTAGTGGGTGCCTTTGGAATGGAAATACTAGGACTGGTGGTGGATCTCTTCTTCCTGGATCGTACGACATCAAGGTCAGCCGTGTTGAACTGGGATACAGGCTTGGCAGATTTTCCAGCACCTACACAATCAAAACAAGATAAGTATCTTTTCTTAGTTCATGTTTTACTATTTATTTAAATTTTAAACAAGGATACTTACTTGACATTGTGACAGAGCCTGAGGATACCTCCTGTGAATCTTGGGTTGTTGTCTTGAAAGTTCTTGTTTCAGGATCAAGTCTCTTGAAAGCAAGGAGCCTTTCCTTAGCAGCAGGGGACAGTTTGAGGTGCGAAACGGTGATAGCTGCATAACAAGAAAGCAAAAATATAAGTTATCCTTACATCAAAAGAAAGTTCCTGGTGATCCTTCTCAGGATCCTCCATCCTACCATGGGTAGCCCTTTTTTTAGGAAGATCCTTTCCATCCTGGATGGAATCTCTCTTGATGAAAAAGAAACGCCGTTTCCAATTAGCATCATTCTTGGTGGCTTTGAAGATCGGGTGTTCCTCGCCGGGTTTACGTTTAAACAGATAACGATGAGAACCAAAGGTGGTAAGATCATACAGTTCTCCTAGCTCTGCCATCCCTAGATCTATTCCCTCCTGATCGATGATCCTTTCAAGGGTGTGCAAAACCCTCCAAATCA
The DNA here is from genome assembly GCA_030545235.1 of Helianthus tuberosus. Taxonomy (NCBI): domain Eukaryota; kingdom Viridiplantae; phylum Streptophyta; class Magnoliopsida; order Asterales; family Asteraceae; genus Helianthus; species Helianthus tuberosus. Next base: position 39,211 of record JARYGA010045411.1, on the reverse strand, counting down.
TCGGCATGGCTTGGATATAAGAGATGTCGGTTAGGGAAAAGAAAGATTGGGTGAAGGCTGGAAAAGGATATGTATAGCCTATGGTGAAAGGAGTGACGGGGAAAGCAACCCACTTATCGGAGATATGATCGCTCAGGGCATTGGGGTCAAAAGGCCTAAATTCGGTGTTCGCCGGAAAGCAGTAGCGGATCCTATCTATCTGAGCATCATTGAAGCAGCAACGTTCTTTAATAGAGTCTTCAATGATCCCCTGGCTTTTCGGAGGACTGTTCTTTGGGTGATCCTTGCCCGGTGAACTTCGGAGCAACATTTTCGAAGTGACGGAGATAAAGATAGAGAAACAGAGTAAGAAGGGAGAAAGAGGAGAAAGAATTACCTGGTTGTTCGTCGACTGAGAATTTAAAGGGAGTCTCTTTCGAATTTGAATGCATAATGATCCTATCTATATCTCTATTTATAATTATGATTCTGCAGGATTGTCACTTCTGTGACATCATCATCGCAACGGCTAGTTCTATTTTAACGGCTATATATCCGTTAGTTAGTTGCGGATAAGATCAAAGAAAATATAACTCGCTAATTTTAAAAATTACTCCATATATTTTGGGGGCAATTGTTAGGGGAGGATTTTCTAACAATTAGTGATCCTTACACGTTATCCTACTTAGTGATCCTTACTTCTGTGACAGGTGGTGATCCTCATAAGAGCTTCAGGATCAGGATCATGGATCACTTTAAGGATCCTTGTACTAACGATTGTTTACTCATGTTTTGTACTATCTCGCAGGTATAACAAGCTTGACCAAGTCTTGGCGACATTCCTGGAGAATATTCCTAAACTATTCTGCACGTGCTTGACCAAAAATAGACGTTATGGAGAACGTGGAGGCTTGGCACGAAAGTCGGATAGTTAGTTTAGGTGGTTATTTCTATTTTAAAAAGGGAGTAACGAGCTAGTAGAAAACACTTAGTCATTTTTTGCAGTTACACACACTCGTACAAACGCTCATACAAGCTCTCGCTCAAACACTTAGCGATTTCATACACTTTTTACACATTCCACTGTAGTGATCCTTGTACCTAGCTCGTTACTATCCGAAGTTGTAAACATTCATTCATTTATTTGAGCTTGGTGATCGGTTGTTTCCATCACCCGGGGTTTTTTGTGCCGGAGATCAACTCTTGATCAAGGGCTTTTTCCCCGTATAAACCCTTGTGTTGTTTGTGCAATTTTACACAAAAGTGATCCTCATCATTGTTACACATTTTAAGCATCATACCCCGTAATCTAGAGTTTGGTTGCATTATCCTCATCTGATTTTTTGACCAAAACAATTATTATTATTATTATTATTATTATTATTATTATTATTATTATTATTATTATTATTATTATTACAAGTTTTGTTCTTTATGTTTACACCAAATTGCAGTCGCTGTTCTTTAGCGCAAAAGTTGACAAGTTTTGTAGTTTATGTTTCAAAATCTTGCACAGTTTGTCCTTTAGCCCTAACCAAGTTAATTTTTCTTGTTATCATCATTATTATTAGTATTATCCGTTAAATCCCCAGCCCCTTACATCCCTTCTCTCTCTCTACGGCTCTACCACACTCTCCCTCTAACCACCATCAACACCACCACTTGCCACCACCGTCCACCACCACCGGACCAACTTCCCTGCAACCACCGTCTAACACTGCCTCCCCTGCAACCACCTTCCAACACCGCCTCCCTTGCACTCGTCGTCCACCACCGCGTCCCCCTGCAACCACCGTTGAACCCTCACCACACCTGATACAGATCTGGGTCACCCGTCCACCAATAATTGATCTGAACCCTGCAATAATTGATCTGAAACTCGCAATACTAGTGGGCTTCAATTCGTCCACCAGTGAACCCCTGTCGCACCTCCAAGCCCTTCAATAATTGATCTGAAACTCGTAGGAACAGATCTGAAGTCCACCATTGGCGGTGAAAAGGTCCACTCCTTGAACTCTACATGTAAACTCATGAAAATTTGGGTTCATTTATTTATTTAATCTTCACAAAATACAAATGATTTTGAGTTTATGATGATTGACAATCAAAACTGTACTTGTATTCTAGAGTGGATTCTAGGACTTTGGATTTCAAAAACTTGTAGTTGCGGTGGATGTGAAATTGGCAAAAGAGGTTGAATATGTGATGGAGGTATCCATTGCAGAGCGGATTGTATCAAATTTTGACAAAATATTAAAATTTTGGGCGGTGGTTGATACCAATTGTAGGTCCCTTATTCGTATGGATCTTTCACAGAATTGTCTTTCCAATCAAGAGTGCGGAATCCTCTTGATCAGAATAAGCAGAAAACGTGTAGGAAACAGAAACAGCAAATCACTTTCAACCTGGGTTTCTATTGATTATCAATCACTCAAGAATTACAATCAATCTAAACCCTAACCAACCCTAATTTCGTCCAAGACAAGTCTCTCACGAAATTGCTCTCTCACAACTGTTTTGGCTTATTAGCTGATTAACCTAAACCCTAAAGCCTAACCTTGTTTATATAACACAAGGTTTGCTACTTGGGCCAAGGTTAAACATCATGGACTGCGAATTGGACAAGCCCAATTCGCCCCACATCCCCATAAGTATGGGTTTGGTTAGCCCAAACATTACAACTCACTAATACAAAGCTAAACCCGCTAACTGTTTGTCATTTATCTAATTACAAGATATCCAAAGACCAAATCTAAGCTGTTGTCACAAACATGCACCAACAAACTCCCCCTTGACAATAGCTTCATAAAATAACTTTGTCTTCAGTCATCTTGCAATCTTCATGTAATCTTGCACAGTCTTTGGTCTTTGGATAGCTTCAGCTTCAATAGCTTCTGTCAGCAACAGACTCCCCCTAAGCTGATGCATCCAATCACCAAAGCTTCAAAAACTTTAGCGTTTGAGTAAACTCCAGTTCAGCATATGTATAGTAATCTTCAAACTCTTCAACTTTGTCTGCAATATAGAAAGGAGGTTCTACCATGCATCCAATCAAACTCTCATCTCTTCACAGCAACGCAGCAACACAGCAACTTCTCATCAACACAGCAACTTCTCAGCAACACACTACTTCAATCTGTTTACTATAAAACAAACATCTCGAGAAACCATAAAAATTTTTCAACATAAGTTAAACAAATTATTATTATTCAAGAGATAGTTAAACTGTATCACAGATTAAGCATTTTCAACTCATTACCAACACTCAAAACTTTTAATCACACACCCTATAACCCGCATGATTTAAAAATTGTGAACTCACTTTCCAACACCGTCTCCCCCTATCAGTAACAATTCCTCCAAGAATAACAGTTTTCCGTACGTTAAGAATTTTAAACAGAAAAAAAAAACACTATTTTTGGATTTTTATATTTTTCTGAAAGCAAGTAAATAACAAAAGCAATAAACACTCTATTTTTGTGAGAATCACTGGTAAGAAGATCATATCAGCACAATCAAACTGTTTCACACTATTAGATAATTCTTTATTTAATTTTTCGTGAAAAGCAGTTCAAGACGATTACCAGTATGTTTGTCCACTTAAACAAAATGCATGAACATTTCAAGTACCATTACCGTATGATACATTAAGGTAATTTTATTTCTGATATATTAGTGTGTCCCACTTCAGGATATACCCCCACGATCAAGGTATGCACAAAGATTCATCATAGTAGGTGAGTATACCGAATTCATCCTTTAAGATATCCTGGAAATGTCTCGGTCGGCATATAATCTGTTTTATCATGTTTTGATTGTTTAACAACGAACACCCATATAAATACTAATCAAATCCTGGAAATATAAACAACACACTCTATCATGCAAGTATCTTCCCTACCACATATTTCACAAATCCAATCCAGATTTCTGAAATCTTAACTGGGAATAGGTTGAGAAGAGAACAGAATAGATCTTTAGGAGAGATGGTATAATATACAGATCAAATGAGATTTCTCAGTTTGATATAGGTTTCTTGGGTTTCTTTTGGGCACTTGAGGGCCTCTTTCGGGTGTATTAGATCTATAGCGCGACAACGTACAGCTAGGTCAGCATGTATCTGGATGCAGCAGAAGCTGTCGTTGCCTAGCACCTCCAGGTCAGCATATATCTGGATGCAGCAGAGGAGGTACACGATTTTTTTCAGAGAAGATTTCAGAATCAGATCAAAATTGTGTGTATCGGGACACATACAGACATTCAAATAGAAATGTGCTAATTCCAAGTGATTTTCTATCCTGGGGTCATGTACAATTTTAGTTCTGAACAGAAAGACAGTCAAGATATCCCCAGATGAAATAACAGTATAAAGACCCAAAACTTCAGATTTTGGCAATCTATCAACGCAAGATTTAAGGTCATTAAACCATACACCACTGATGTGTTCCCCACTCACACACAGTTTATTTAAGTTTATATCACATTGGTAAGTTGATTATTTCATGCTTTTTGCCTACTGGTACATCATATAATGAAGCTGCTATCACACTTAAGCAATTTAATTTCAGTTTCAGTGTGACAGTCTAACATGCTGATGTACTATCATTTCTCCTTTTTCACACAGTGATAACTCATTTTTTGATTTTCTATTTTTTTTATGTTTTTGATTTTTAAGAAAAGCAGTAAACTATTTACAAAAAATTCTTATGAAAAACCAGTTATTCAGGATTCCTCATCCCGTTGAGTTCGACTAAATGTTCAAAGCGAGCCCTGTCAAAAGCTTTAGTATAAAGATCTGCCAGGTTATCTAGTGTGTCGACTCAGCACTTTGAACTTCAATTTAAATTAATCAATATAAATATATCAACAATCTCACATCCCCCTTCATATGCCTAGAGCAGCCATTATCAACATAAGTTGATAATCCTCCTTAGCAGCTCCTGCACACACTCAACAACTCAGTTAGTCTTAAGAACCCAAGCCCTGATAGTCTTGGGTTTTCCAAATTCATTCATTACAGGTACATCCATCCAATATCCATCACACTTCAGTGGATTATCTGGATACCTGCTTCTCCCATTATTATACCATGAATTTTGAAAAAAATTTGGATATTGTTGAACATTCGAGTTACTAAAACTCCTATGTCCATTTCTTGTTTGAAAATTTCGATTTACAGATGTCTGGTATCGATTTTGATATCCAAAATTTCTATGTTGACTTTGAAACTGACTTGATTTACCATTATAATGACTAAATTGTGGAGAAATACTTCTTGGTCTATCAAATCTTTTCGAAGTTGAGGGTTTTGGTTGAGATTCAGGTTTCTTTGTCTGACAACTTGTTTTTACACTATTGCTTGACCCAACCTGATTCTCATCCTTAACCTCATCAACCTTTTGTTTACCTTTCTTCAAAGGACAACAACTTGCCACATGCCCTATGTTGTGACATTTAAAACAGGATCTTTTCTTATAACTTTTCTTTCTGTTGGATCCCTTTTTAAATGTGTTGGCCGTTTTGTCTTTGGTATCCTCATCCACTTTATGAGGTGTACCGTTAGACCCAACAGATTCTTTCAAAGAAACTGGACTATCTGGCAAGTCCACAGCTATCGGATCCACTACTACTTGTGCAGTGGTTACAAACTCAGTTAGCTCATCTTCAGTTGGTAAAAATGAGTAGTCTTGATTTTCAGAAGATGAAGCTTTAGTAAACCCCACCCCTGTTTTATCATTACTTCTTTTTAAACCTTTTCGAATTTGAGTTCTGACTAACGAAGAATTCCCAAAATCGTTTAACTTCCCCTGAAGTGCAACAATTTTGGCTTGTGCATCAGCCAATTCTGTGCACTTTTCTGAAAGCTCGTTAGTCTTTTCTTTCACAGTTTCACGAGCTAAATCAATGACCTGTAACAGTTCATTGACTTTGCTTGTTAAACTGCTAATTTCTTGTTCATTTGATTTGAGTTTTGTAAAACAATCAGACTCTCGTTTAATCAAAAGAACATTTGACTCTTTTAACTTTTCTAATTCAGCTGACTGAATGTTGTTTTGCTCCGATAGGCTGTTAACTTTACCTTGTAGTTCAGTGCAATTATGACACATATGACTTACAGGTTCTGATGTTACCTTCACCTCTGTTTTAAGTTCATTCACACCATTCATGCACTTTGAAACTTCTGTATCCTTCCCTTCTGATGTCTCCTTCTCAACATTCTCCTTCTTCTCTTCTTTCACAGCATCTGCTACCTTATCTAAAGCAAGATCTCCTACACTCTGTCCTGATGAACTCTGATAACGTTTTTCTAAAGCTTTCCACAGCTCATAAGAAGTCCCATAGTTCTTGATGGTTTGTTTTATTCCCTCAGGCAAGGACTTCTTGATCACTGCTAAAACTTTCTTCTCAGCATCTACCATAAGTTTCTCAGATTCATCCATCATCTCATAAGAAATCACTTTAACTCTTCCGTCAACTCGTCGTGTGGCAGCAATGTATCCATCAATCATACAATACCACATTCTGATATCTTCACTTTTCACACATCCCTCAAATTCCTCTTTCCAAACAGAATATTCTTCGACGTTTCTCAGCTTTGGCCAATGTTTAACAGTCTCACTAACATTGTCCATTTTAACCATCTTTAAACACGTTTTTAGCGTAACCGTACTGATAAAACCGTACAAAATTTCTCCGAAAACAGTGGTTATCAAATTACACCGTTAGAATCGTCTCGAAAAGACAAATCCAATGATATATAATGTCAAATCCAAGGAATTCAACGGTCCAAACGGTTCTGTCTAACGAGCTGCGGATCAATTTCTATTTGCAAAACACTGAAATTTTATCGACGCTTGCTAACTGAAATTCCACCACAATTATGCTGCTAATTTCGCTGGATATGCTGTTAATTTCGCTAGTGTTGCTGTTAATTTCGCTGGTTACTTAATTGTCCAAATTCGCTGATCTGTTACTTGTTCAATTTCGCTAGTCAAACTTCGCTGGCAATTTCGCGATTACGACGACTTGTAAAGTCGCCGAAAACCGTAGTAATTTCGCTGTGGATAATTACCCGGTTACCAAAGTCGCCTTTGGATTTAACTTCGCCGGTCACCGAGATATAAGTCCCAAATTCGCTGCTGATCAGTTAATTATGCTGGTCTATCTGCGAATTTGTTAAATTCGCCCAGTATCTTTGGAAACCCAATCTGTTTTGTATTCTGAAGATTCTCCAACACAATCTGCAAAATCAAAACAGCAAATCAGCAAGCTTTACACGAAATTCGTATGAACTTAACGAAGAACACGAAGAACAGTCTTCGAATCTTCAAGTCAGTTCAGCCGAATTTCTCAACCAAACAACCCGAACAATCCTGAGAACCTGCAAATCAGCTAATAAACAAAACAGAATATCAAAACAGCCAAGAATTTCGAAAATTTTTATCAAACAAACAGAAAAATTTCGAAACCCTAATTTCAGGTTTCAACAATTTCGAAAATTTTTCTTGTTTCTGCAGCAAACAATTCTGAACCGAGCCTTCAAGAGCCTAATGCTCTGATACCAATTGTAGGTCCCTTATTCGTATGGATCTTTCACAGAATTGTCTTTCCAATCAAGAGTGCGGAATCCTCTTGATCAGAATAAGCAGAAAACGTGTAGGAAACAGAAACAGCAAATCACTTTCAACCTGGGTTTCTATTGATTATCAATCACTCAAGAATTACAATCAATCTAAACCCTAACCAACCCTAATTTCGTCCAAGACAAGTCTCTCACGAAATTGCTCTCTCACAACTGTTTTGGCTGATTAGCTGATTAACCTAAACCCTAAAGCCTAACCTTGTTTATATAACACAAGGTTTGCTACTTGGGCCAAGGTTAAACATCATGGACTGCGAATTGGACAAGCCCAATTCGCCCCACATCCCCATAAGTATGGGTTTGGTTAGCCTAAACATTACAACTCACTAATACAAAGCTAAACCCGCTAACTGTTTGTCATTTATCTAATTACAAGATATCCAAAGACCAAATCTAAGCTGTTGTCACAAACATGCACCAACAGTGGTTTTATTTTTCAATTTTGTAGATACAGTCCCTCAATAATAAGTGTTTACAAAATAAGCCATGTGAAGGTGAAATGACAAGTATGCCCTCATGTGTAAGGCACATGACTATATTTAAGCAAAACATCTGACTGAGTTAGGCTCAAAGGACAAACCATGCAAGATTTTGAAACATAAAGTACAAAATTTATCAACTTTTGTGCTAAAGGACAGCACCTGCAATTTGATGTAAACATAAAGGACAAAACTTGTAATTTACTCTTATTATTATTATTATTATTATTATTATTTATGTAGGTTACACATATTATTTCAAACTCAGTTAAGTCTAGTTATGTGCAAAACAAGTGAGGGTAATTTAGTAAATACACTCCTTCCTCTGATCACCAAAACTCTATTAAAATGACATGGATCCAACTTTGGCTTCTGACGAGGACCCGTCATCTTCACGGTTATCGCTGAGGATAAGGGGAGCCTTTGATCGGCCTTCAGACATCTTTCCTCCACGAATAATTGTCCAAAGATATATCCAATGTCTTCACACTTATCGGTGTCACTCTCACCACTCACTTCATCCTCGATTTCTAGTTAATAATCGGGTTTAAATAGACTTTTCAAATTACATTCAAACAGAGAGCAAATTTATGATCATTTCTTAGAACAATGGCATCGTGGACTAGGTGTGAGAATACTCCATTGATTTACGTTTCCATTTGAATAAAAAAGACGCCAGATTTGGCTGGAAGCCGGAAGAAACCTGAGCAAGGTTTCTAATCTAGAATCCAGAAAACATCGACGGGTGCTACCCCTTGGTGTCTCCAATCTACGATGACAAAACGACGTCGCTGGAAAAGCAGTGGCGACGAAATATATAGTGGTTGCCGAAGTATCCGTTCTATCAAAAGATCCCAGTTTCACCATCAAAATTGTCAGCATCCGTATCTGAATCAGAGGCGAGAATTACACTATCTTCGACCCTACCACCTTTACCACCATTGGAACCAATGTTATCTTTAGAACGAGTGCTCGTCTAAAGCACAAACATGATCCGTGTTTTTATTTCATTAGGTTTTTGGTGAGGTGAGGATGAATGATTCGGAGTATATACTATATTACCCTCCCATATTTTGCATATGATTAGACTTAACCCCAAAAGTTAATTGGGTTTGTAATAAACGTAAATGACAAGTGTTACTTTTAAACATTGAGGACGTCCAATATAGTTTTGAATAAAGGTGAAGGATGTTGTTTCTGATTTTATCTTGAAAATAAAATAAATTTATTTTTGTCTAAATTCGAATCGAATAGAGTTATTTCGAATTCTCGAAGTTTGAATTTGAATCAAATTACGAATTGCATGTGAATTCAAATTTCAAATCCGAATCAAGTTCCCCGAATCTAATTCAAATTTGAATTGATTAGGTGTCCAGGATCAAAATTTCAAAATTCGAATAATTCGTTTAAATAAGTTTGAATATTTCAAATTCGATTCGTTGAACACCCCTACTACACCAACTTGTTTTAGTGGTCATGTCGGTTGATTGTTGTTTGACCTTTTAATGGTGTCATTTGGGTTGTGGCTTCCAAACGTCAGTTATGGTCGTTCGGACTCTTGTCCTTGTCATTTGAAAGGGTATCAAGAGACATGGTGCCACATCGTTTGGGTCATTAATGGGTATCGCTTGGAACTGGATTCTAAGATGTCATTTAGGAAAGATAAGAGGGTGTCATTTAGATTAAGGCTCGGTATCGTTTGAGATATTATAAGGGTGTGCCTATTGGCACACTAATGTGCCTATTGGCACACCAAACCCTAGCAAAACTAGGGTTTATATACGCAGCGATCTCAGTGCCAAATAACCAATCATTGCACAGAAAACAAGGATTATATACGTTGCGTATAGGTCTCTACGCAGCGTATATAAACCATCTGAAAATTTGGGGTCATTTTGGTAGGTTTGAAGCATCAGTTTTTCACAAGGTTTATATACGCTACGTAGAGACCTATACGCAGCGTATATAAAGGTCTGAAAATGTCCTTTATACCTTTGTGTTGAGGCTATACGAAGCCAAATACAAGGGTAGTTGTGTCATTTTTGTCTCATACGCCGCGTAGGGATCTATACGCAACATATATAAAGCTCCATTTTTGTATTTTTTGTGTATTCCATTGTTTATTTATAAAAAAAAAGAAAATTATTTATAAAAAAACAATATTATTGGTAATACGAATATAAATTATAAATATTAAAAATAATACAAATATTATGAATTATAAAAATAAAAAATAATACAAATATTATGAATTACAAGACCTACAGAGAACCTATACGAGACTTACACTATACACTATACGATACGATACTATATAACACCCGTATAGGCCTGTAGGCGTGGTTTAGGTCCCGTATTGACCTCGTATAAGCCTAGAAGTGTGATATCGTATCGTATAGGTGTGGTTTAGGTCTCGTATTGACCTCGTATAAGCCTATAAGTGTGATATCGTATCGTATAGGTGTAGTATAGGTCACGTATTGACCTCGTATAAGCCTATAAGTGTGATATCGCATCGTATAGCGTAGTATATGTCACGTATTGACCTCGTATAAGCCTATAACTGTGATATCGTATCGTATAGCATAGTATACGTCACGTATTGACCTCGTATAAGCCTATAAGTTTGATAGCGTATCGTATAGGTGTAGTGTAGGTCACGTATTGACCTCGTATAAGCCTATAAGTGTGATATCGTATCGTATAGCGTAGTATATGTCCCATATAGGCCTATTGGTGTCGTTTAGATCCCGTATAGGCCTATAGGTGTGGTTTAGGCCCCGTATAGGCCAATAGGTGTGGTTTAGGTCCCGTATAGGCCTATACGGGACCTAAACCACACCTATAGGCCTATACGGGACCTAAACCACACCTATAGGCCTATACGGGTGTTACTGTATAGTATAGTATCGTATCGTATCGTGTCATATAGTGTACAGTATAAGTCTCGTATAGGTTTCCTACAGGTCTTGTATATGCATATAGGCCTATACGGGACCTAAACCACACCTATAGGCCTATACGGGACCTATACTACACTTATACGATACGATATCACACTTATAGGCTTATACGAGGTCAATACGGTACCTATACTACGCTATACGATACGATATCACACTTATAGGCTTATACGAGGTCAATACGGGACCTATACCACACATGTACGATACGATATCACACTTATAGGCTTATAGGAGGTCAATACGGGACCTAAACCACACCTATAGGCCTATACGGGTGTTATATCGTATCGTATCGTATAGTGTATAGTATAAGTCTCGTATAGGTTCCATGTAGGTCTTGTAATTCATAATATTTGTATTATTTTTAATTTTTATAATTCATAATATTTGTATTATTTTTAATATTTATAATTTATATTTGTATTATTTACCAATAATATTGTTTTTTTATAAATAAACAAAGGAATACAAAAAAAATAATACAAAATGGAGCTTTATATACGCTGCGTATAGATCCCTACGCAGCGTATGAGACAAAAATGACACAACTACCCTTGTATTTGGCTTCGTATAGCCTCAACACAAGGGTATAAAGGACATTTTCTGACCTTTATATACGCTGCGTATAGGTCTATACTCAGCTTATATAAAGGGTAGTTTTTTTTTTTTTTTTAACCACAAACCTGTGGTAAAATTATAGTTTTAACCCTTATAGTGTATATACACTGCATATAGACCTATACGTAGCGTATATAAATGTCTGAAAATGTCCTTAATACCCTTGTGTTGAGGCTATACGAAGCCAAATACAAGGGTAGTTGTGTCATTTTTGTCTCATACGCTGCGTAGAGATCTATACGTAGCGTATATAAAGATCCATTTTTGTATTTTTTTTTTGTGTATTCCTTTGTTTATTTATAAAAAAAGGAAATTATTTATAAAAAAACACAATATTATTGGTAATACAAATATAAATTATAAATATTAAAAATAATACAAATATTATGAATTATAAAAATTAAAAATAATACAAATATTATGAATTATAAAAATAAAAAATAATACAAATATTATGAATTACAAGACCTACAGAGAACCTTTACGATACTTACACTATACACTATACGATACGATACGATATAACACCCGTATAGGCCTGTAGGCGTGGTTTAGGTCCCGTATTGACCTCGTATAAGCCTAGAAGTGTGATATCGTATCGTATAGGTGTGGTTTAGGTCTCGTATTGACCTCGTATAAGCCTATAAGTGTGATATCGTATCGTATAGGTGTAGTATAGGTCACGTATTGACCTCGTATAAGCCTATAAGTGTGATATCGTATCGTATAGCATAATATATGTCCCGTATTGACCTCGTATAAGCCTATAACTGTGATATCGTATCGTATAACGTAGTATAGGTCACGTATTGACCTCGTATAAGCCTATAAGTGTGATATCGTATCGTATAGGTCACGTATTGACCTCGTATAAGCCTATAAGTGTGATATCGTATCGTATAGCATAGTATATGTCCCGTATAGGCCTATAGGTGTGGTTTAGGTCCCGTATAGGTCCCGTATAGGCCTATACGGGACCTAAACCACACCTATAGGCCTATACGGGACCTAAACCACACATATAGGCCTATAAGGGACCTATACTACATCTTTAGGCGTATACCAGTGTTGTATGGTATCCTATAGTATCGTATCGTGTTGCATTGTATCGTATAGTGTATAGTATAAGTCTCGCATCGTATCATATCGTGTTGTATCGTATCGTATCGTGTTGCATCGTATAGTATAGGCCTATAGGCCTATACGGGACATATACTACACCTATAGGCCTATACGGGCGTTATATCGTATCGTATAGTATTGTATCGTATCGTATAGCGTAGTATATTCGAACCGTATATACGTTTTCCAAAACAATTTAACGTTATATAATATTATTTGTATAACATTAACGATTATATATTTTAAGCGATTTAACGTTGGAACCGGGTGAGAATTTATACCACAAACACATCAAAATAGAAAAAAAACTGATGGGTTATATACGCTGAGTATAGCTCTATACGCAGCGTATATAAACCCTTGTTTTCTGTGCAATGATTGCTGATAAGGCTCTGAAATCCATGGTTTATATAAGCTGAGTATTGATCTATACGCAGCGTATAGAGGTAACCCTATACGCTGCGTATAGACCTATACGCAGCGTAGGTAAACCCTAAGTGTGTAGATAGCCAACCAAGGTGTGCAGATAGTTTGGCCATATTATAATTAACACAATACCAAACAATAAATAAAAATAACAAGTAAATAAAAAGATATTTACCCTTTCATTTATTACGGTTCGGGTCCGGTTTACAAACGGGTCGGATTTTCGGATTCGTTTTTGACAGATGTTTGTAGAAAACATTTACTAAAAGGGAAAGAAATATCCACTCAAGCGCAAATTCTTTTCTTTTGGACACAAAATCCAATATTTTATTTTTGAAACTTTCACGAGACCCTACTAATCAACAAAATCAAACAAATCACAGATTGTGTTGATATGTGGTGACATTAAAGAGGTTTTAATAGGAAGCCGTTGGAAAAAAAATAAACATAAAACTTACTACATGGAAATTATGTGTTTACCACACTCTACCTAGGGGTGTTCAATATTAGAATCAGATTCGAGAAATTTGAAATTCGATTTGAATTCGATTAGATTAGATTTAGTGATCGAATTTCAACTCAAATACGAACATATGATTTGAAATTCGATTTGAATTCGCCTGGTACCTAGATGACGGAACGCTTATTGGAGATGCCACCCAAGTGGCTAATGCTTTAGACATCATCAGAGCGGATGGTCCTTCCTTAGGGCTTCAACTTAATATAAAGAAGACTGAAGTTTTCTGGCCAACCTGCAATGGTGTAAAGGTTCAGAAAGGCTTATTCCCTCATGGGATTGGGAGACCGGTGCTGGGTGTGAAACTCCTTGGGGGTGCCGTTAGTCGTGATGCAGAGTTTATTAGTAGTATGGCTCTTAAAAGAGCGAACTGTGCAGTCGAGCTGATGAGGTGCCTTATGTAACACCCCGGTCGGAGGCGGAAAAGCCAAAGGTGTCACGAAACTTGATAGAATGCATTTGAGCACATGGAGTTTAAATTAAGTTGAAATATGATTAAGGTTCAATTAAATAGATTGCATTCAAATCCAAAAGAAATTCTTGTACATAAATAAAAATACAACATAACAGGTACACTTGATTTCGGATTTAGTCTAAGGCATAAGTCTTGAATCAATCTTATGTAAAATATTCTTGCAAATCATGTCATCAAACATTGTCACCTGAAACATATGTTAGGAGTAAAAGGATCAACAAACGGTTGAGTGAATTCATAGGTTTTGTTTCTGCAAAAATTGTCAATGTGATATAGATATAGTTTCAACAAAAAGTGGTTGTCGATATGTCTTTATAGCAAAAGAGTAATACATGTATTTACTTAGTGGTACATTCAAACCATTCAGACGTACTCGGTAATATCACCTCACTTCTTAGTTCTCACATTAGTTATCAATGCCACAACAATAGTTATCAATATCACAACAATAGTTTGAGAAGTGAAATGGGGCGTCAATCCTATAGCGCTATAATACAACCGATGGGCAAGTACATGCTAATGAACGTAAACTTCTTAAAGTAAACAACAAAGTATTAAGCAAATGCAAAAACAATCGGGGAAACCATGTATAGCAAATAGTTTGTATCACATTGTAACATATGTATCATCCCAAAAGTAATGTAAAAAGGGACTATGAACTCACCTTGATTTCGGTTAAGTCCAAACAAATATGCAAAGTGTGAGAGTTCTTGGGAATAAGATTCCACGTCACTCTAATTGATTGAACATGCAACAATATGGAATATGTATCAACAATAATGTTTAATTGGATAATTGGAAATCCTAAATCTATAGGATTCGGTAGTGTTTTGATTAAATGGTAATTATGTGATTTGGATAACCTAACAAGAGGACTCGGAAAATGAATATGATGTAACGGAATTATTTATGAAAAATATTAATTTGACATAAATAATAACATTGCAAAGATATGTAATTGTTTTAATATAAATATTTGTAATAATAAATCAAATATAATTAATTAGTATAATTAAATAACATAATTAAATATAATGATTATTGGTAAAATATTGTGCAAGTGATATAATTAATTTATAACTTTATAATTGAATTTAGAAGTACAAAAGTATATAATTATTTGATAAATAATAAGCATTTTGTTTTAATATGATAATTATATGATTAATTATCAAAATAATTAATTTAAATCAGAATAATTAAAAATAACATTTTTGATTATTAACTTGTAATATTACTGATTTACAGTAATTATTAGAGTCTTTTAATATTTTTATATAAATAATTTGGAATAAAAGGTTAAAATAATAATAATGGTTTATATGGTTTTAGTTATTAAAATAATATGTAAATAACAAATCAGTTTCAGAAATTTTATAAACCCAGAAAATTATGTATTTTGTTATAAAAATATTTTCGGGCAGAGTTTGTATAATTATATAAATAAAACTGTTAAGTTTAATTAAATAACTTAACTGATTTAATTATGTAAAATAAACTGTAAATAATAAAACAGTGACAAAATTTATATAAACTCAGAATAATGTATATAATATCATAAAAATAATTTCGGATAAAAATTATATAGTTATTTAATTTAAATATGTTAAATCAAACTATATTTTTATAGTGTAAATACGGATTTATTTATAAAAATAACAAAATTACATGAAATATTAGTAATAAAATTATTTCTGTAATGTACAACATATAAAATAAGTATCATAAAATTTTCAGATTTTATTTCTGAAAATCGGATTTAATATGAATTTTAAAGTATAAATCTGTTTTAAAAATATAAAAATTGGTTTTATAAATACTTTTGCAAGTTTTATATTTTTAGTAAATGTATCAGTGTTTAAAGTATACATGTTAAAAATTTCGTACTTTAACTGATTAAAATCGATTAAATATGAATTATTGAATAAAACTGTTTAAATAAAAAGAAAACAAAATACTATTCATTGTCTTCTTCCCCAAACTGGTCAACGATAGTCAAACATCGAAATTAACCGATCAAAACTGGTTTATTTTCAAATTAATTTTACAGGGGCATTCTATGAGTATAAACGAACGGATTTAACGATTAAAAACATACCGGTATCGTCTGTAATGTCGGAACGGCTAGATTCCGGCAACCGTGACTGTTCCGGCAGTTGCAGATTTATGTTTCCGATGAGAATCGATGTTTTAAAGTAATGTTAATGGTGTAGGATGTTCATGAAGGTACGGGGAACTTAAATAGCGTTTCAGATCGATCTCAGATTCGACCAAACATAGTGGAATCGATCCACTTTTATTTTTTATAAAAATTCTGATAACAATTGGTTTGGCACGTTGTTATGTCAAATTGGAGTGGGTAATCGAGTTGGCAAGTGATGGGGAACAACGTGGGAATGTTTCCGGATCAATTAAACGAATAAACAAACGAAACAGATCGAACCGGCAACTTGTCCGATTCAGATTTGATTTATTATATTTAATTCGTAAATAGTGTATAAGTATAATATAAATCAGTTATAGATCGGATGTGGCATGCCCGGCCGAGTGGTTGTGTGTTTGTTTGTTAACCGAGAGGTCCCGAGTTCGATCCTGATAAGAGGCCGGTTTTCAAAGGTTTTCCATAAAACCTTTTTCCTTTTTTTTTTATTTAATTAAATGTAACAGAAGTTACAGTTAGGTCCCTGAGGTTTCATAATATACAAAAATAGCCCCTGTATTAGTTAACTGGATAGACTAACTTGGTTAGTCTCTAAATGAGAAAACCTTTGTATTTTAACTAACCCGGTTAATGTTATTAGGTTAAAAAGAGTTTTAAGATGACAAGAACAGTCCCTGTAGTTCAAGTTTAAGAAAAAGGCCAAATGGTCCCTTGACTTTTAATTCAAATATATATATTTGTTTTATTTAAAATATAAGTATCAAAAATGACATTTTGAACCCTAGACTTTTAAAAGTTTAAAAATTTAATTCTTTTATTTATAAAGTAAGTTACAAAATGTCATAATAGGCCCTTATAGTTTGTGTAGTCTTGTTTAATAGTCTAAAACTCAACAAGATTGTAATTGTTTCACGTGTTTGTATTGGTATAAGCATGTATAAGCACAAAGCAAGTATGTTCAAATAAGTTTCATTCCAAACACGGTATTTGTTATCATGCATGTCGGAATAAATTGCGAGTGTGAAAACCAGGGTGGTTACAGTCTCCCCTACTTTAGAAAATTTCGTCCCGAAATTTATTCGAAAGAGACCGTAGAATGTAATTGTAATGATTAGAAAAATAATCAAATCATTGTTTGATGCTGTAAATTTTGAAGAATTTACGAGGATCATTGTATAGAAATTGTTTTGCATGACACTATGCTATGCTGGGTTTGTAATGTAGATATTATGCAAACAATTGTGTGTACAAATAAGCAATAATGGATAATCATATAACCACATAATGTTTTTATATGCTACCTTACTTAACAAGACTTACTATCATTCTCATGCATCGAACCTCGTAATTAAGTGTGCACCCAAAATTACGCGTTTCGTTGCATGGTCCAGATAGCACTTCTAGTTAAGCGAGGAAAACAAATAAAGTTGAAGCATTGTTTAAATCAAATAAGCATCAATATAGCACAACATTAATTACATCAAAACATTGTTTCACATTAGCAATGATAGCATTGTTTGTTTGACAATCTATTGAACAAATTTACATTTGAAATAAGTTATGTAATGGATCAAATTCAGGATTATAAGGTGGTGGAAGTGGTAGAGGCAGTTGCATATGATCAGTTATTTGTATCAGCATGCTTTCCAACCATTGATTTCTTTCTGTCAACCATCTTATTTGTTGAGACAAATTTTGAACTTGATGGTTTAACCTAGTCACTTCGTCTCCCAATGAATCTGGAGGTAGATTCATTTGAGGCATCGTACTTGGGCCTGCCATATCAGTTGGTGGCAGTTGTTCTACTTCGTTCAACAGTGACTGGAAAGAATGTGGCATTAATGGTGCTTGCAAAAAGGGTTCTGATGCTAACTGATCTTGAGTCATCATGTTTTCATCAAACCAAGTTCCTTGCATCATTGAATTTTCCTCGAAAGGTAACGGTGGGAAGCTTGGTAAGACGTTCGGTATTAAAGTGTAACGCCCCAAAATCTGAATGTTAATAATTGTCGTATGTTTTTATGTGACACGTCATGAAAGAAATAACTAGGCTATTTAACCTAGTTAAGAGTATGGTCAAAAGTATTAAATGATGAAGGTAGTGTCAGTTATGTTTTAAAGGCAAAACCCGAGGGGCTAAAGTGGAACTAATGAAAGATGGGTAATTAAAAGAAAAATATCACACACATACACACACACTTTCGTGTGTGTTCTGGATAGATCGATCAAGGGGCTCTCAAGAGCCCCAAACCCTAGATCATCAAAAGCTTCATTTTGAAGGATGAATCAAGGCCCAAATTCACAACCGAACACGGATTAATGATCACCATCACGAGGGGATCATAAGGTATGTCTTAAATCTAAGATCGGTGATCATGGGTGAAGTGGGTTATGTTCTAATCCGTGAGTTAATATGAAATTGATCATGTATAAGGGTTAGAATCATCATATAGAACATAGGTTATGTATGGTTTGTGTTAATTTGATGATTTGATGTGAAACCCACTTGTTTTGGTAAGGATGATGACTTGAATGATCATCTATGTTCAATTATTATGGATTGTTGATGAATTATGAGGGATATGATGAATACTTGTTAGAAGAATTAGGAGAAATGTGATGATGATATGTTTGATGTTATTTGGGAATGATGCATGATGATTAGTAGTAGATTTTGATGGGTTATGTATGAGTTTAAAAGATTAGTTCATGAAATAGTTGTACGTTATGCTTAAAAGGTAGTACTCACATCAAGTGTATGATGAAATGTATATAGTGTCGTCCGTATAGCCTATCATGATGATACGGGTATAAAATGATAAGTCGAAAGTTAAATAAAATGAATTGTTGGCTTTCAGAAAGTCAACTACGAACAAGAAGCATGATTTGACCCATTGTCGTAAAGATATGGTTATAGGAAGTCGTATGGTACATGTTATAATGATACGTTTTAAATGGAATGATATGATGAATTACATGAGCTTGTAAGAATGTGAAATTGGTCACATGTGCTATGCTTGTTGGAATTGACTAATTAAAGTCAAATGTAAAAGATGTAATTGTTATGATCGTTGACATGTGCAATGAGTATGCTAACAAGAATGTAATTGCGATGATATGAAAGTATAGGAATCATGTCGAGACGGACTCAAGCGCGAAAGGCTAACGGGTCAAGAAGAGGCGTGGAAACGGATGCGAACACGGATGCATGAGGTAAGTGATTTCCGTAATCACTTCTTAGTTCTTTACGTAAAGATATGTGTTAGTTAATTAAGGTATGATAATTGAGGATTAATAAGGATGGATGGTATGAAATCGATGATTTTCGTTAAGTAGATATAACGAGTCAAAGATGGGTTTTGTCGTTATATCGGAATGAAGAGTAGTAAAGGGTTACGGTATGATAACCGGGTAACGTGTAAGATTGCACATAAGTGCGCTAGTTAGTAAACGGAGGTACGGATAAGTAGTCGAAGGACTTAGTTGTGAGTTATGACTAATGGGTAAACAATTTCACGAATGAAACTTGGTTTAACATGGTTGGTTTTAGTATAATCGAATAAAATAAATGAAATAACGCATAACGGGGATCGGGTGTGTAAACCCCAAGTACGAAACTCCGGACAATGTAAAAGTATCATGGCAGTAATGTTCATGCAAGTTTTGGGCTAAATCAAATGAGTTGTGTGATAAAAACAAGAATGGGTAAAATTGTCCGAAAATGAAAATATAGGCGTAAATGCATAAGTTAGGAATTTCCTTAATCTGGATGTGGGATTTTAAGTTCATAGGATAGAATGTGAATTTACAAGCATGTAGGAAGAAACGGGAGGTTAAACGGGTAAACGGTTCAAAAGTTACGCGCGTTTTAGTGCGTTCGGACGACGAAACGAATCTGCAGGAAAAGAGGATTTAGAGAGGGCGTCGTCGACGGGTGCATAGCCCGTCGCCGACGGGTTGTTTTGATGACGATTGCGCGCGACGCCTTATGCTTCTGCCTACGGGCAAATGTGCTTACGGGCTTTTCCCGAGCCCGTCGCCGACGGGTTAGTAGCCCGTCGCCGACGGCTTCTTCTGCTTGTTTTCTCTGTTTTTCGCGTCATGCATTCCCGGTTAACCCGTAACACTCCCGAAAGTCTCCTTAACATTGTAGATGTGTATGTATGTATATATGTATGTAGGTATGTATGTAGAAAGAACGTATATGTATGTAAGTGAGATATGAACGAGTGTATGCATGTATGTAGAGATGTAAGAAAGGTATGTATGCGTGCAGGTGTATGTATGTATGTATGTATGTATAAAGATATGTACGAATGTAGATGTGTATGTATGTGTGTACGTATGTAAGTACGGATGTAATGTAGTTGTGTATGTATGTATGTATGTATAACAATATAGACGAGTGTATGCATGTATGTAATGTTGTAGGAAAGATATGTACGAATGTAGATACGAATGTATGTATGTAAGTACGTATGTAATGTAGATGTGTATGTATGTATGTAAGCACGTATGTAATGTAGAGGTGTATGTATGTATGTAAGTACATATGTAATGTAGATGTGTATGTATGCATGTATGTAAGTACGTAAGTAATTATGATTTAGAAACGTTGAGAGTTAACGTTATGTCACACCCCAAATTTCCACGTGTCACCGGTGGGCCCGGTGGGGGAGTATCGTGACGTGGTTGGCAACATAATAGTCAAACAACACAATATATATGAATGCACAGCGGAAGCAAAAGATATTTATTATTACATTCCGAATATAAAGTAATATCCAGTATTACAACGGAAGGTAAAGGATCCACAGGCGGATCTTAAAACATATCATTTGTTCAACAGACTTTAGACGCCTAGAACTTGCAAGATTCCTTATTAGCTCCCAGAGCTTCCAGCCAATTACGTTCAGTACCTGTCACTTAACCCTTTTGGAAAATACGTCAGTTTTCACTGGTAAATACACTCAACCGACTCCTTTTGAAAAGAGTTTGTAAATTGGTTTGAATGCACTTGGCACAAAAATATATCGACACTTTGATTAAAATGCACAGAGGCAAAATTAACCTTTTTAACTTGGGAAAATTATTTATATATAATCTTGTATACAGTTTTACTTATTTGTCGTCCGTTTAGGGCCGGTTTGTAGGGCCGGACTAGATTAACAGACACGCCACAGGTATAATGCCCACAGGCTATCATCCCCTAAGTGGATTACCAGTTCCGGTATAATGCCCACAGGGATGATACCTTCGAGTGGATTACCAGTTTTTACATAATGCAGCTGTCAGGTGTATGCCTACACCCCGTGCTTAGGTCGTGGCCATTTCGTAAAATGATGCCAAGGATATCCGGGACATGGTCATTAACCCCTAAAGGCCATACACCAAATAATAATAAAATAATACATATTAAACAGGTTATGTAAGTACATCAATCACAATCTGATTTAAATGACAACATACGCCCGACCAAGCGGTACTTTTATAGTACCGTATCCCAAGCCCGTATAGGGAAAATAAGTTAAGAGTATTTACCTGAGCTAGCTCCTGTCTTAAATAGTAAGAATTTAATAACTCAGCCGTGTTCACCTAAGTAAGCGTAGGTACCATTTACCGGAAGGCTCTAGTCTGGAATGATGGTATAAATAATTTATTAGAATGCTAACGGGTCTTTAATTAAGCTTAAGCTTAGACCGGTTAGTCTTACAGGAAGATACGGTTCAACCGCATGATTAAGCGAAGACCGAAATAGAACGTGTTTTTGACCCGACAAGTTTGAAGACTTGTCTAATATGGGTATTTCATACACACTCTGAATTTTGAGATAAAACCGATAAGGTTTGACCCGTTTCGGCTAACTTATATAAACTAGTTATATAAACCGATCCGAACGCGAATAACGCGTAACGGGTAACCGAATAGGTCGCGAACAGGTTTCCTAAGTTAATATGCTTTAAATATGTTGTGATATCATTATGATATCTTCCATAATGCCCAAAACGAGTTTAATCATTAATTATGCCCCGTAGGGGTATTTTGGTCATTTTAGAGATTATAAAAGGGATTTAACGTAACCCCGATGTTCGGGACTGAAGTAATCAGTAAACAACTTATTTTTAACAGATTATATTAGTTGGTAATAGTCCTTATATGTCAAAATGGTTTTAATCCTAAACTACGCGTATAATACGCGTATAAACCCGTTTTAAGCGACGTACGATTAAAAATACGATTCTGGGTTTTCTGATTAGTTAAACAGGCTCAAAACATTACATTTATTATTTAAAATCAGTAGCAATTGGATTCGCGTCAAAATTCCTTATAGAAATCATTTTATGACCGAAAAGGGTAAATTCGGTATTAACCGAATTAAGGCGATAAGCCTAGCTTAAGATCAGTTTAAAAATAATTAAAAATATTCAAAAATCCCAAAATATTATTTAACATCAGTGGGTAAAAGGTTTGGTGCCGAAAATCGGGTTTAGATAGGCTATGCGCTAATCGCGCCGATTAATTAATAAAAAGTTTATTATTTACGCTAATGCGCATATCTCCTAATCTAGACCTCCGATTGACGTGAAAATTTACGTACATGTTTAATAATCAGTAACTAAGATTATTGTACTTCCACATTTTCAAAATTCTCGTTGTAAGGTTATAAGGGCATTACGGTCCATTTTAAGCATTTAACGGAACCGCGCGAACGAATCGGATAATCAACGAAACAAGTACAGAGGCTTATACCATCATGTAACCCAACCCTAATGAAGCACTAAGGCAATTCCAAATCAAACTAAAACGGGTCAGAACTGAGGTCAACGCAAAAGTCAAACTTTTGCGTCTTTCGGCTCCGAATCGGTTCTAAATAGAAAGTTGTCGAATCAAACAAGCTTAGACAAGTTATTATACTTATTTTCAAGTTATGTGACTGATAAAACAGGTTACACGCCTTCCGTATCATTAAATATGCGATTAAGGTTTCTGTTGACTTTTTCGGACAACCTTTGACTCGACAAACGACCTAGTTAGGATTCGAATCAGTGAGTGCCCTTTTAGGGGTTTATTATCCATATAAATACCAACTTATAACAACTTTCGATTCGACAATACTCTGGACCGATTGTAATTTATCGATAAATCAAACCGTAGTTACGACGGTTTGATTTCTAGACCATAAACTAAGTATGAATGAACTAGGGAAGATCAAGGGTACTTACACAAGTCTTATGGATGATATGGAATGTTTGTGGCTTGCTTGAATGATCCAGAAATGCTCAGAGGATGAAATGAATGATGAATGAACAATGTTTGCATAATGTGGTCATTTAAACAACTTCAAACAAGCTTGGATGATCAACACATATGTCTAGGAGTGAAACAATAACATCCACAAGTGTCCTATAAGCTATAAACCACCTTAGGGCAGCCCAAGGTTTCTTAAAAATGAAATTGGGCTCGGATACATGCATCTACAGGCTGCTGTCTAAATTTTCGCAACTGGGCACCCCATACGCATCGTAGCGGTTTAAGCCCTACGATGCGCAGGGCATCATACGATGCGCAGCAACAAAACCCCTACGATGCGCAAGCCTACAATCTGAATTCTTAAATTTGCAATTTAGTCCCTGGTCCCTTGAAACATCGTTTTCACTCTGAATCTTGCATTATAAGACTTGTAATTTATATATGGGGGCTTTAATACTTATACCCACTTTGTCAAGTCCTCGGGTAACTTTGTGATTAACCGAAAAGCCCTAAATTTCAATATTGACGTTTCTAACCCTTACACACGGATTTTATCATAACTTTCTCATACGGTAACGAATCTTGGTGAAATTTTTATGGTGCATTCTTGTGAGCATAACTAATCGTTACAAAGCTTCGGGTTTGTCAAAAGGTCACTCAGAGGTATATCTTAAACATGTTGACACATTTAACCCCTGTAGTTTGTAATCTCTCACTTTCTTTCACAATTCGCTTCGTATGATCCATGATCCATTCGTTTAAGGTTATAAACATCATGTAGGGTTATTGTAAAGTATATTTATCCATTGTTGACGTTTTGAACCCTTATATTTACACAGTTTCATTGTTTGTCAACTTTAGTCCTTCAAGAACATTCTTTCACACGTTCAAACTTATGACACGTGTCATTACATTATAGGACGTGAATTTTCGGGGTGTTACATCCTCACCCCCTTAAAAGAAATCTCGGCCCGAGATTTACCGAAATAAAGAAAGTACTCTTTGTCGCAAAAAGGACTTAACTTTTATAGCATATCTGGAGTCTTTCCAAGCTCCCTTAGTGGCTCTTATATTAGGCGTATGTATCCTTTTTGAGCTTCTTGATCTGTCGATCCTAAATCGATACAGGATGCTCATCACATCATAATTCTGCATATCATTACATGATAGTGCTTCTTGACTTATTGGCGGAACACATCCTCCAGTCACTATTCTGCAATGTATTGCGAGCTCCGTCAAACTCCTTAAGTAGGTTTCTGATTACAAGCTACTTGATCTTGATACATTCAATTCCTTCGAATGATTTCCATATATTCAGAGCTTAACTAGCCTGATAATTTCACAAATTTAGTACACCCTTCCTGGGTGATATCTTTTGTTAAACCATATTCCTAACAAGAACTTAGGAAGTTTGCTATTTTCATAACTCCTCGATTTCCTGCCGTATACTGGCAACCTACAATCGATTATGGATTTGTATGATCTTATTTGTTGTCCCCCAGGCAACTTTCAGATCTTGATAATTGGACTTACCAATTCTCTATCTAAAACTAGACATTTAACACTCCATCTATACAAGGTCTCCCAAGGAGTAACCTTAATACTTACATATCCATTATTATAGAAAAGCTTTATCTTTAAGGTGAGATGGTTATTCCAACCACTGCTTAGCTAATGTTTAGGGAATAGCTAATCCTTGCCATTAGTCGAACAGATCGACGATCCTGGGTAGGTAATAGCGATTCTTAATTGTTGCCTAAATAGGGTTGCGGTGATCAATGCATAAGCAAGATGAACCGTCTTTCTTATTTACTAAAAATCGGTGTTCTTAGAACTTTGAATGTTGGCTTTATGACACCTTCTCTAAAAACTTATCGATTTGGCTCTTAGTTCTTCCTATTCTGTTGGTACTAACAGATATAAGGCTTTTACAATTATTGCAGCCCTAAGCGGGATGTTTATCCTAACATACTCTTGCCTCTCAAAAGGTAAACATGGTAATTCTTATAAAGAAGATAATTATGACACACAGAGATGGTAGAGATGTCTGTATTTTCAGGCTTTGGTTCATCTGTCGATGTCGAGGTCAGATACATGACACATTCTCTTTACCATAGCAAAGATGTCTGAAGTAGAGATACTTATAAGGACATTTTATATTGGATATCTTCTTTGAATACTACTAGCCGACTTTAGCACAATACGACCATTGGGATATCTCAGGGTTCCATGCATTAAACCTCCATACTGATCAGGCATGGAAGCAATCTATGGGACACACTAGGATACGCCAATCCTCATATGACACTTTCATCAAACATAGTTTGGCATTCGCAGGCGATAGAAAACAATGAGAAATAATTAAAATAATATACGTTGTCGTACTCTATGCAAAGAAAGAGTGCTCTTAGATTTTCGGAAAGATTCCTTTATAAGGATGACTGTTGTGATTTTCTCGAATCACATTTGTCAAGAGTGCTAACACGTTCCTAAGTGTTAACAAGGATCTGAATCTCTTGAGTAGGTTTTACCATCTTGGCCGCGTAGGCTAGGTTTCACCTTTAAGATTCTTTTTAAAATGCATACTGGCCGGGAAGGAAGGATGTTTATTTCACTCAGGATTTTTATCATAAATCCCAATTTATAAGTTAGTAATAGCCCAAATGGCCTAGTCGCGTAGACAAGTTTAATTTATAAGCCATGATTTCAGAGAATCAAGGCATTATGGTTTATCCTAGTTATACAACATTACGGATAGTAAGGTGGCACAAAGGCCTAGTCACATGGGCACTTTTAAATTATAAGCTATGATTTCGGTGAATCAAAGCATGAAGGTATTCTGGCACAATAGGCCTAGTCACATGGACATTTTTAAGTTATAAGCTATGATTTCGGAGAATCAAAGCAGTTGAGGTTTGAACCTAGTTCATTACCTTGACAGGGAGTCATTGCTACCACTGTATTTTGGCTCATGTGGAAATGAGCAAGGCCCGTAGGCGTTATATTACCACGTTTGGTTAAAATATGATCATCTTAATTGATGACATAAACCCAGGATTCAGGGATCATTAAACTGGGTTAGGGATCTTTTGAAGAATCCTATATAAAAATGACGTGTGTGATTTTAAATGAATCACATCTGCCAGGAGTGTTAACATGTTTTAAGATGTTAACAGGGAATTGAATCTTTTTAAACAGGTCTTACCATCTTGGCCCGGTCTTATAATTGACCCGAAGGCTAGGTTTCACTTTTTAAGATTCTTATTAATATTTCACGCAGAAGGATTTCTGAATTGAACTGTTAATAGGGACCTGAATCTATATTGAGGAACTGCCATCTTGGCCGGTCTTAATATGACCCGAAGCTAGGTCTTATCCTTTTAGATTTTTGCCCTTTTATTATAATGGTAGGTCTTGCAAAAGGAATGTTAATAAAGATCTGAATCTAAATTGAGGAACTGCCATCTTGGCCGGTCTTAATATGACCCGAAGCTAGGTTTTGCCCTTTTTAGATTTTGCCATCTTATTATAATGGTAGATCTTATAATATAGGAATGATATTTAAATATAATCGTTCCTTTAAAATTTAAACAAGTATAGGGTTGCCCTAAATGGGACTTCAAAAGAATAATGTCGTCCTCGGAGGGACTGAATGATAAATATGTCCTTATAAGGACTATATACGGAAACGTTCTTCAGCAAAAGGAGTTTCTTCTTCATTCAATTCCTGAATGCTTTCTCCGTGGTTGCACATTTCATCCTGGTCGCGGTACAAAGCTCAGCATTTCCAGGCTCCAGATGTGGAGAATTCTTATTACAGCTTCTTTGCTTGGCGACGTATCCAATAAAAAATTTTGAAGTGAAATTTCCATATTAGGATTTGAGAATAATCCTATGTTAAGTCTAGACTCAGAAGTTTAGATATGTGCAATTGTGTAACTGAGATAAAACACAAAAGGCTAGTGTTTAATTCACTCAGTGTTGGCTCTGATACCAACCTGTCACACCCCAAATTTCCACGTGTCACCGGTGGGCCCGGTGGGGGAGTATCGTGACGTGGTTGGCAACATAATAGTCAAACAACACAATATATATGAATGCACAGCGGAAGCAAAAGATATTTATTATTACATTCCGAATATAAAGTAATATCCAGTATTACAACGGAAGGTAAAGGATCCACAGGCGGATCTTAAAACATATCATTTGTTCAACAGACTTTAGACGCCTAGAACTTGCAAGATTCCTTATTAGCTCCCAGAGCTTCCAGCCAATTACGTTCAGTACCTGTCACTTAACCCTTTTGGAAAATACGTCAGTTTTCACTGGTAAATACACTCAACCGACTCCTTTTGAAAAGAGTTTGTAAATTGGTTTGAATGCACTTGGCACAAAAATATATCGACACTTTGATTAAAATGCACAGAGGCAAAATTAACCTTTTTAACTTGGGAAAATTATTTATATATAATCTTGTATACAGTTTTACTTATTTGTCGTCCGTTTAGGGCCGGTTTGTAGGGCCGGACTAGATTAACAGACACGCCACAGGTATAATGCCCACAGGCTATCATCCCCTAAGTGGATTACCAGTTCCGGTATAATGCCCACAGGGATGATACCTTCGAGTGGATTACCAGTTTTTACATAATGCAGCTGTCAGGTGTATGCCTACACCCCGTGCTTAGGTCGTGGCCATTTCGTAAAATGATGCCAAGGATATCCGGGACATGGTCATTAACCCCTAAAGGCCATACACCAAATAATAATAAAATAATACATATTAAACAGGTTATGTAAGTACATCAATCACAATCTGATTTAAATGACAACATACGCCCGACCAAGCGGTACTTTTATAGTACCGTATCCCAAGCCCGTATAGGGAAAATAAGTTAAGAGTATTTACCTGAGCTAGCTCCTGTCTTAAATAGTAAGAATTTAATAACTCAGCCGTGTTCACCTAAGTAAGCGTAGGTACCATTTACCGGAAGGCTCTAGTCTGGAATGATGGTATAAATAATTTATTAGAATGCTAACGGGTCTTTAATTAAGCTTAAGCTTAGACCGGTTAGTCTTACAGGAAGATACGGTTCAACCGCATGATTAAGCGAAGACCGAAATAGAACGTGTTTTTGACCCGACAAGTTTGAAGACTTGTCTAATATGGGTATTTCATACACACTCTGAATTTTGAGATAAAACCGATAAGGTTTGACCCGTTTCGGCTAACTTATATAAACTAGTTATATAAACCGATCCGAACGCGAATAACGCGTAACGGGTAACCGAATAGGTCGCGAACAGGTTTCCTAAGTTAATATGCTTTAAATATGTTGTGATATCATTATGATATCTTCCATAATGCCCAAAACGAGTTTAATCATTAATTATGCCCCGTAGGGGTATTTTGGTCATTTTAGAGATTATAAAAGGGATTTAACGTAACCCCGATGTTCGGGACTGAAGTAATCAGTAAACAACTTATTTTTAACAGATTATATTAGTTGGTAATAGTCCTTATATGTCAAAATGGTTTTAATCCTAAACTACGCGTATAATACGCGTATAAACCCGTTTTAAGCGACGTACGATTAAAAATACGATTCTGGGTTTTCTGATTAGTTAAACAGGCTCAAAACATTACATTTATTATTTAAAATCAGTAGCAATTGGATTCGCGTCAAAATTCCTTATAGAAATCATTTTATGACCGAAAAGGGTAAATTCGGTATTAACCGAATTAAGGCGATAAGCCTAGCTTAAGATCAGTTTAAAAATAATTAAAAATATTCAAAAATCCCAAAATATTATTTAACATCAGTGGGTAAAAGGTTTGGTGCCGAAAATCGGGTTTAGATAGGCTATGCGCTAATCGCGCCGATTAATTAATAAAAAGTTTATTATTTACGCTAATGCGCATATCTCCTAATCTAGACCTCCGATTGACGTGAAAATTTACGTACATGTTTAATAATCAGTAACTAAGATTATTGTACTTCCACATTTTCAAAATTCTCGTTGTAAGGTTATAAGGGCATTACGGTCCATTTTAAGCATTTAACGGAACCGCGCGAACGAATCGGATAATCAACGAAACAAGTACAGAGGCTTATACCATCATGTAACCCAACCCTAATGAAGCACTAAGGCAATTCCAAATCAAACTAAAACGGGTCAGAACTGAGGTCAACGCAAAAGTCAAACTTTTGCGTCTTTCGGCTCCGAATCGGTTCTAAATAGAAAGTTGTCGAATCAAACAAGCTTAGACAAGTTATTATACTTATTTTCAAGTTATGTGACTGATAAAACAGGTTACACGCCTTCCGTATCATTAAATATGCGATTAAGGTTTCTGTTGACTTTTTCGGACAACCTTTGACTCGACAAACGACCTAGTTAGGATTCGAATCAGTGAGTGCCCTTTTAGGGGTTTATTATCCATATAAATACCAACTTATAACAACTTTCGATTCGACAATACTCTGGACCGATTGTAATTTATCGATAAATCAAACCGTAGTTACGACGGTTTGATTTCTAGACCATAAACTAAGTATGAATGAACTAGGGAAGATCAAGGGTACTTACACAAGTCTTATGGATGATATGGAATGTTTGTGGCTTGCTTGAATGATCCAGAAATGCTCAGAGGATGAAATGAATGATGAATGAACAATGTTTGCATAATGTGGTCATTTAAACAACTTCAAACAAGCTTGGATGATCAACACATATGTCTAGGAGTGAAACAATAACATCCACAAGTGTCCTATAAGCTATAAACCACCTTAGGGCAGCCCAAGGTTTCTTAAAAATGAAATTGGGCTCGGATACATGCATCTACAGGCTGCTGTCTAAATTTTCGCAACTGGGCACCCCATACGCATCGTAGCGGTTTAAGCCCTACGATGCGCAGGGCATCATACGATGCGCAGCAACAAAACCCCTACGATGCGCAAGCCTACAATCTGAATTCTTAAATTTGCAATTTAGTCCCTGGTCCCTTGAAACATCGTTTTCACTCTGAATCTTGCATTATAAGACTTGTAATTTATATATGGGGGCTTTAATACTTATACCCACTTTGTCAAGTCCTCGGGTAACTTTGTGATTAACCGAAAAGCCCTAAATTTCAATATTGACGTTTCTAACCCTTACACACGGATTTTATCATAACTTTCTCATACGGTAACGAATCTTGGTGAAATTTTTATGGTGCATTCTTGTGAGCATAACTAATCGTTACAAAGCTTCGGGTTTGTCAAAAGGTCACTCAGAGGTATATCTTAAACATGTTGACACATTTAACCCCTGTAGTTTGTAATCTCTCACTTTCTTTCACAATTCGCTTCGTATGATCCATGATCCATTCGTTTAAGGTTATAAACATCATGTAGGGTTATTGTAAAGTATATTTATCCATTGTTGACGTTTTGAACCCTTATATTTACACAGTTTCATTGTTTGTCAACTTTAGTCCTTCAAGAACATTCTTTCACACGTTCAAACTTATGACACGTGTCATTACATTATAGGACGTGAATTTTCGGGGTGTTACACGTTATTAATGGTGTACCTTGAGAATGAAAAGTAATGCAGGTACATTATTGAAGCATCACCAGGAAGTGGATACGCAGATGAAATGCTTAAAGCTTGAAAGATGACGAAACGTGATGTATACGCGAATGAATCTTATTTATTAATGTGTGCTAATGTTATGAATGTATGTGGTGAATGCAGGTTGTACGGACAATGGGCGACTATCACAAGGATTGGAGATCGAAGACCGAGTCACAAGATAGATTGTACGGAAATAATTGAGTATGTACTTTTAGAAAACAGGATTTATGCTTTACCTTTGTACAAGATATAACTTAAAACGAATTATTTAAGTAAGTCAAGATGTTTGTAAAGAGAAAAATTTTATGGCACGAATTTCCGCTGCGACTTTTGTCATGTACGATTTAGGGTGTTACAAGTTGGTATCAGAGCCCTGGTTTGAGAGAATCAAGTACAAGAAAGTAAATACTTGAACTCAAACTTGTGTGCTCTTATGATAAGGAACCCGTACAATCTAAGGCTCGATCAAGATCCAAAGGTAGAAGCGAATGTAAGTATGTACTTATGTATAAGTATAAAGAAACTGACGGTATGTTATGTGCAAGGTAAGTATAAGTGTTTGAAGAAGATGACCCTTGAATGCAGTTTAGGATGAATGCTAAGGCCGGCAAGGATGCGAATGGACAGACGGATCCCAGGTACACAATGTTAATATGTTTGGTACCGGTGTTAAAAGAGAAAGGAAGAAATCTCCTTGGGAGGGTAAGTACTAAATGGAAGACAGCGATATTTTCTTGATAAGATTGTAAAAATGTAGCACGAACTGAGACCCACTACTGCAGACATAAGGCGATGATTACCTGAAGGCACGAAATTAGTATGTGAATTGCGCTCCTGGCCAGTACGCAAGAAGCATACGACATTCGTGAGACCGTGGTAATTATCGCAGGTATGTCCGTTAGAATTGGGTAGCAGGTGGGCGTGCGGGTGAAGCGGGTAGTAAGACTCTCAGGAAATTGAGAGTACTATGTTGGAATGAAAAACATGAATTATAAGAATGAAGAATGTTGGATCCGTAAGAAAGTACGGATCAACAATGTATGAATGCAATGCTTGAATCCGCGAGACGGATTCAAGGTATGAAAAGCGTATATGCAATGTTTGAATCCGCGAGACGGATTCAAGGAACGAAAGATATGAATGCAATGCTTGAATCCGCGAGACGGATTCAAGGTATGAAAAGCGTATATGCAATGTTTGAATCCGCGAGACGGATTCAAGGAACGAAAGATATGAATGCAATGCTTGAATCCGCGAAACGGATTCAAAGGATGAAAGGCGTAAATGCAATGTTTGAATCCGAGATACGTATTCAAAGAATGAAAGATGTGAATGAAATGTTTGAATCCGCGAGACGGATTCAAAACATAGAAGGTACGAAAGGTATGAATGATGTGTTCGAATCCGCGAAGCAGATTTAAGATATAACAGAAGGAAATAGTCTACATAAGAAGAAGTCGATAGCTTGACCATGCATGCGTCAAACCAGTCATATAAGTAAATGTAAAGCAAATGAACAAAAGAATGATAGGAATGAAAATATCCGAATGTATAAGAAACGAAGGGATATGTATGGTACAAAAGACTATAGAAATGCAGAATGATGTTACCTACGGAGTTAAGCACGTAGGTATGACGATGACAGAGCAGTTTGTTGTGATAACAAAACAAAGAGTTAAGTGTTATACAATGAGTCTATAGGATGGAATTTTAAAGGATGAAATGAAAGTACTAAATCCGTTTTAAACGGATCATATGAGTGTAAGTATTATTATAAGTTTGAATGAATAAGTATCTTGACCTGTTACCAATGGGTCGAGGAAGTAAGAATGTTAGGTGAAAACATGCCATGAAAATTATACACTTGTTAAGAAGTTAATTGCATGAATAAATATCAAATGAAATGAGATGATTACTTATAATTATGATGTGATCATAAGGTCAAATATAGATGTGTGTATGTGTAAATGGAAGAGGGAAAGGTTTCGGGGACGAAACCTTGTTTAAGGGGGGTAGACTTGTAACGCCCCAAAATCTGAATGTTAATAATTGTCGTATGTTTTTATGTGACACGTCATGAAAGAAATAACTAGGCTATTTAACCTAGTTAAGAGTATGGTCAAAAGTATTAAATGATGAAGGTAGTGTCAGTTATGTTTTAAAGGCAAAACCCGAGGGGCTAAAGTGGAACTAATGAAAGATGGGTAATTAAAAGAAAAATATCACACACATACACACACACTTTCGTGTGTGTTCTGGATAGATCGATCAAGGGGCTCTCAAGAGCCCCAAACCCTAGATCATCAAAAGCTTCATTTTGAAGGATGAATCAAGGCCCAAATTCACAACCGAACACGGATTAATGATCACCATCACGAGGGGATCATAAGGTATGTCTTAAATCTAAGATCGGTGATCATGGGTGAAGTGGGTTATGTTCTAATCCGTGAGTTAATATGAAATTGATCATGTATAAGGGTTAGAATCATCATATAGAACATAGGTTATGTATGGTTTGTGTTAATTTGATGATTTGATGTGAAACCCACTTGTTTTGGTAAGGATGATGACTTGAATGATCATCTATGTTCAATTATTATGGATTGTTGATGAATTATGAGGGATATGATGAATACTTGTTAGAAGAATTAGGAGAAATGTGATGATGATATGTTTGATGTTATTTGGGAATGATGCATGATGATTAGTAGTAGATTTTGATGGGTTATGTATGAGTTTAAAAGATTAGTTCATGAAATAGTTGTACGTTATGCTTAAAAGGTAGTACTCACATCAAGTGTATGATGAAATGTATATAGTGTCGTCCGTATAGCCTATCATGATGATACGGGTATAAAATGATAAGTCGAAAGTTAAATAAAATGAATTGTTGGCTTTCAGAAAGTCAACTACGAACAAGAAGCATGATTTGACCCATTGTCGTAAAGATATGGTTATAGGAAGTCGTATGGTACATGTTATAATGATACGTTTTAAATGGAATGATATGATGAATTACATGAGCTTGTAAGAATGTGAAATTGGTCACATGTGCTATGCTTGTTGGAATTGACTAATTAAAGTCAAATGTAAAAGATGTAATTGTTATGATCGTTGACATGTGCAATGAGTATGCTAACAAGAATGTAATTGCGATGATATGAAAGTATAGGAATCATGTCGAGACGGACTCAAGCGCGAAAGGCTAACGGGTCAAGAAGAGGCGTGGAAACGGATGCGAACACGGATGCATGAGGTAAGTGATTTCCGTAATCACTTCTTAGTTCTTTACGTAAAGATATGTGTTAGTTAATTAAGGTATGATAATTGAGGATTAATAAGGATGGATGGTATGAAATCGATGATTTTCGTTAAGTAGATATAACGAGTCAAAGATGGGTTTTGTCGTTATATCGGAATGAAGAGTAGTAAAGGGTTACGGTATGATAACCGGGTAACGTGTAAGATTGCACATAAGTGCGCTAGTTAGTAAATGGAGGTACGGATAAGTAGTCGAAGGACTTAGTTGTGAGTTATGACTAATGGGTAAACAATTTCACGAATGAAACTTGGTTTAACATGGTTGGTTTTAGTATAATCGAATAAAATAAATGAAATAACGCATAACGGGGATCGGGTGTGTAAACCCCAAGTACGAAACTCCGGACAATGTAAAAGTATCATGGTAGTAATGTTCATGCAAGTTTTGGGCTAAATCAAATGAGTTGTGTGATAAAAACAAGAATGGGTAAAATTGTCCGAAAATGAAAATATAGGCGTAAATGCATAAGTTAGGAATTTCCTTAATCTGGATGTGGGATTTTAAGTTCATAGGATAGAATGTGAATTTACAAGCATGTAGGAAGAAACGGGAGGTTAAACGGGTAAACGGTTCAAAAGTTACGCGCGTTTTAGTGCGTTCGGACGACGAAACGAATCTGCAGGAAAAGAGGATTTAGAGAGGGCGTCGCCGACGGGTGCATAGCCCGTCGCCGACGGGTTGTTTTGATGACGATTGCGCGCGACGCCTTATGCTTCTGCCTACGGGCAAATGTGCTTACGGGCTTTTCCCGAGCCCGTCGCCGACGGGTTAGTAGCCCGTCGCCGAAGGCTTCTTCTGCTTGTTTTCTCTGTTTTTCGCGTCATGCATTCCTGGTTAACCCGTAACGCTCCCGAAAGGCTCCTTAACATTGTAGATGTGTATGTATGTATATATGTATGTAGGTATGTATGTAGAAAGAACGTATATGTATGTAAGTGAGATATGAACGAGTGTATGCATGTATGTAGAGATGTAAGAAAGGTATGTATGCGTGCAGGTGTATGTATGTATGTATGTATGTATGTATAAAGATATGTACGAATGTAGATGTGTATGTATGTGTGTACGTATGTAAGTACGGATGTAATGTAGTTGTGTATGTATGTATGTATAACAATATAGACGAGTGTATGTATGCATGTATGTAATGTTGTAGGAAAGATATGTACGAATGTAGATACGAATGTAGATACGAATGTATGTATGTAAGTACGTATGTAATGTAGATGTGTATGTATGTATGTATGTAAGCACGTATGTAATGTAGAGGTGTATGTATGTATGTAAGTACATATGTAATGTAGATGTGTATGTATGCATGTATGTAAGTACGTAAGTAATTATGATTTAGAAACGTTGAGAGTTAACGTTATTAATGGTGTACCTTGAGAATGAAAAGTAATGCAGGTACATTATTGAAGCATCACCAGGAAGTGGATACGCAGATGAAATGCTTAAAGCTTGAAAGATGACGAAACGTGATGTATACGCGAATGAATCTTATTTATTAATGTGTGCTAATGTTATGAATGTATGTGGTGAATGCAGGTTGTACGGACAATGGGCGACTATCACAAGGATTGGAGATCGAAGACCGAGTCACAAGATAGATTGTACGGAAATAATTGAGTATGTACTTTTAGAAAACAGGATTTATGCTTTACCTTTGTACAAGATATAACTTAAAACGAATTATTTAAGTAAGTCAAGACGTTTGTAAAGAGAAAAATTTTATGGCACGAATTTCCGCTGCGACTTTTGTCATGTACGATTTAGGGTGTTACATAAAGGTTGGGGTAAGTTAGTTGTAATAGGTTCTTGTATGTATGGTAGCAGTGGTTGCATATCAAACTGATAAAAAGACGGTTGAGGAAACTGCAAAAATGATTGTTGTAAATTTTGTGGGAAGGTATTCTCTAAGATAACTGGAGCTCCCCCCAACTGTGATGATTGTGTTAGTGTACCAATATGAACAGGGGTTAGCCTCATGGTGTAAGGATTTACAATCCCAGGTGCCTTCGGTGGAGATAATCCCTGGATAATCTGATCACTTAAGACACCTAATGATTGTGCTATTTTTGTAATGTAAGACCCTCCCCTGAGACTTCTCAGAGGATTTGAATGTTGACTAGAAAAATATTCAGCAAGCTCGTGGGCAATATTACAGGGAACTTGCTCAAAAATACTATACAAATAGAAAAGTTCGATTGTTTTAACCCTGTGTATATTATGTTTGCGCCCCGTGATAGTGTGGGCTAACACACGGTGCATATATTGATAACAAGGGTCTATGAAGCTTGTAGAATTGTTGTTGATACACCATTCTTTTAATGAATGGTATTGCCAATAATTTATCATATTCGCGGAGGAACCAGATGTTGATGCCTCCGTAAAAATGGGTTGTTTGACTTCTTCATCTGTATATATGCCCAGATGAACTGCGAATTCTGTTAATGACATAGTATGAAATTGCCCACAAAGTTGAAAATGAATGGATTCATTGGCAAGATTTTCATTAGATTTGTAATAGAAAGTGGACAAGAACTCATACACTAGTTCATCATATGATGGTTCTAGGATGTCGAAGAAACGACGCCAGGGTGTATTAGGTTGTAGTGATCTTGCCAGCAAACCACTGAAATCAAACATTCCTATTCCTTGCCAATCAATACTGCTAATAGTAAGAACTTCTTTATGCTTGAGTTTTTGATACCTCTCTTGATAGTGTAAAGTAGTAAACTGAAGGAAGGGATGAATTTTTGCTGCATTTGAAGATTCAGCATATGCTGTTAGGAGATTTGCCATTTGGATATGGGGTTTTGTTGAACTAAGAAAGGTTTGGGTATGTGTTGAGTTATATCAGAAGTTTGTAGTTCTTGTGTAGATTAGCTCGTGTAGTGAGTTTCTTATATAGATAAGGAGATTCCGGATTACACCATGTGATCGGTTAGTGCTTCCATGCTACGTTCTGCAGCTAGTTTGAAAATTTGAATCTGACAGGTATGGTCTCGAGAAAATTTTGAAACTTTGAAAAGGAGGGAATCGTATCGTAATAAATTGATAATAGTACAACATAGGTTGATTAGCACATGGATTGTTCTGAAACGGAGAGAAGAAAAAAAATCCTTTTGAATTAGGGTAACATGCCTTGAGCCGATAGGCGTACTGTACTCTCATCGGTAGTTCCCAGGTAGGCAAACGTGTGTCTCGTCATGGAGGTATTTTCTGGAAGAAAGATTATAGTGATTTCATAATGGGGTAATGTAGTTTCATAAAATCAATGAGGATCAAAGAAGGCACGTAACAAGATGGATATCATTTATTCCACGAATAAACGACATCAATGACAAGTCAAAGTAGTTGGGTTCTTATAACTTGGTGAAGTCATGCTTTAGCCTATAAGTTGACACTCATCCAGAGAATTCCCAGGTAAGCACAACTGGTCCTTCGAGTTAGGATATATACGAAGTGCTTGCCTAGACAGAAAACTCAGAATACAGGCATCCACCCTTCCAGATTGCACGAGTTCGTTATTAGAGCCCAAGACTTTGATGAGAATTTAAAAAAAAAATCAGAAGAGGTTTTGAAAATAATCACCTAAGGATAGGTGATGAGCATTTGTAAAATCTAAAGATAAGATCTGTGGTGACGAGGCATTGGTTACAAAAGATAAGAATAGAGATGAAGAGAAGGCAAAGATAACGGAAGAGTTACTAATGGAAACTGTCCTAGGTAAGTTATAGTCTAGGTCAAAAGTAATTTCTAATAACCTAAATCCCTATAACCATGGCTCTGATACCAATCTGTAACACCCCGGCCGGAGGCGGAAAAGCCAAAGGTGTCACGAAACTTGATAGAATGCATTTGAGCACATGGAGTTTAAATTAAGTTGAAATATGATTAAGGTTCAATTAAATAGATTGCATTCAAATCCAAAAGAAATTCTTGTACATAAATAAAAATACAACATAACAGGTACACTTGATTTCGGATTTAGTCTAAGGCATAAGTCTTGAATCAATCTTATGTAAAATATTCTTGCAAATCATGTCATCAAACATTGTCACCTGAAACATATGTTAGGAGTAAAAGGATCAACAAACGGTTGAGTGAATTCATAGGTTTTGTTTCTGCAAAAATTGTCAATGTGATATAGATATAGTTTCAACAAAAAGTGGTTGTCGATATGTCTTTATAGCAAAAGAGTAATACATGTATTTACTTAGTGGTACATTCAAACCATTCAGACGTACTCGGTAATATCACCTCACTTCTTAGTTCTCACATTAGTTATCAATGCCACAACAATAGTTATCAATATCACAACAATAGTTTGAGAAGTGAAATGGGGCGTCAATCCTATAGCGCTATAATACAACCGATGGGCAAGTACATGCTAATGAACGTAAACTTCTTAAAGTAAACAACAAAGTATTAAGCAAATGCAAAAACAATCGGGGAAACCATGTATAGCAAATAGTTTGTATCACATTGTAACATATGTATCATCCCAAAAGTAATGTAAAAAGGGACTATGAACTCACCTTGATTTCGGTTAAGTCCAAACAAATATGCAAAGTGTGAGAGTTCTTGGGAATAAGATTCCACGTCACTCTAATTGATTGAACAT
>JARYGA010045410.1:0-27992 GCA_030545235.1 Helianthus tuberosus | reverse complement strand
AAACTGGACTGTTTTCGAGCATTTTAATAAAATAGTTAACCTTTCCCAAAAATTATAAAAATTTTACAGGATGTTAAAAACATTCCAATTTTTATTGTGTAAAAATATCGGGGACCAGTTTATCACCAGTTTTATATAAAAATTATTTTACCCGACTGCAATCAGATTTGTTACTTTCTGATTGCAGTTTTACGGAAAAATTCACTAAAAATCAATCGTGAGTCGGATCGTCGAAATTCCAGTTGGAGGGTCACGGAAACAACCGTGACCATCTACAGTAAAAATCCCACGAGCCGATTCTTTCCAGGTTTTAAGTTTTGACTCCGACTACGACACACTTTTTCAACAGGAAAATTTCAGCTTAAGCTGCTGTCTTAAAATAATTCCTTAAAAATAGTAAATGACCTCGAAAAATTACGATTCCAGTTTCATTTGTTCGGTTATTCAAAATTACACAATTTAGACTCCAGAAATTCAATTTTTCGATTAAAAATGAACCAGTTACAGCCCGTTGAAGTGGGCTGGAAATTTCAATCAGCAAGCTGTTTACATGTAGAGGTCACTAAAACGCATCCACAAAGGTCCTAACCATGGTTTATTGATGAACAAATGTTAAAAATTCAATCATGCTTTAACCAACCCTAAACCATTCAGATTTCAACCTCACACAACCCTTTTTATATATGGTTTTTAGGCAGAATTTTAAGTTCACATTTTAGTGTTTAAGCTTTTGGGTGACATGAACATTCAAACAAACATAACAAGAATCAAGGTGAAACAAGAGTGTGAAGAGACTTACTACTAGCACAAGGCTAGGGTAGTAATTTTAGGATGAGATGATGGTGAAATGTTGGTGACACAACTTGAATCAAGCTTCCTTGAAAACCTTTAATCTTGCACTTCTATGGATGAATCCTCAATCTTTGAATGAGAGCTTTTAGTGAAAGAAATGGAGGTGGTGAAGGAATGTGGTGGTGAAATCGGTTATGGAGAGAGGGGGGGGGGGTGTGAGCCGAAAATAAGAGGGAGGAGGGAGAAGGTTGAGTGTGGGTTTGATGGTGATGATGAACTTCCTTGGAAATATGAGCTATCTAGAACCTAGTGTCATCATGCATAATATTCTTGGCCAATAGAAGTAAAGATCACCTTTACCATAATCTAAACAAGATATTTATGTAATCATGGCAGATTTTCGGTTGGGGGGGGGGGGTAAAGTGAAAATTTTGTTAACTAATAGGTATTAAATTAGAAGGTTAAGGGTATTATCAAGAATAGTGGGTGTATGCCATGTTTCTATAGTGTATGGGGATTTTTGTGACCGTAATTAATTAAAAATGATAACATAATATTCCTGACAATATTTTGGTGTCCCGGGTAATGTCTGGTTGTTCGGTTACGTATCATTCCGTTAAAGCGTTTAATTGTTCCGTAAGGCGTCTTATACATATATTTTTGTAACGAAATTTATTCCTAACACACAGGAAAATATACCGGACTATTTAGTAACTTTTCTGTATACTACTAGTATGCTAACACGCACATGTAAGTATAACACAGTAATCAGAGAGCAGTTAAATGATTCAGCACAGTCATAAAGTACTTTTGTTATCATTAATAAATTGTATGGTTACATGCAAATTTGAGGGTTGTCACATTCTCCCCCTGTTAAGAGAATTTCGTCCCGAAATTTAGTGCGTAGTTACTGAGGAAGCTAGTTAAGTTGCGGTGTTTACTGGTTTTCCTGGGGTGTCACATCATCCCACCGTTGATTTGGAATTTCGTCCCGAAATTCTGCAGTAGCTTCAGCCTCAATAGTGGTTGCACTGTTTCCGAACAACTGGGGATATCTGAGTTTCATTTGGTCTTCTTGTTCCCAGGTATACTCTGGGCCACGACGAGCATTCCAACGAACTCGGACCAGAGGTATCCTGGTGTCACACCCTGGCTTTGCGGAAGCGTGGTTAATTTTGGTGTGACTTCTTAATACCATAGCTTAACCATAACAAAGCTATATGAAATAAAATCATGCAAGATCATCCATAGATTAAGTTTTGAAAGCCAATTACAACAACATTGTCTTAACGAAATCACCTCCTAATGACATTGTTCAACAAACATAAACATCAACATGACGTAAACACAGTTTAAGGACTGTGACTTGTCCAGGAAAGAGTCACATTCCCCAAACCCGGATGATCTCGTAACTAGTGCAGCGGGAAAACGTGCCATACCGTGCCAGATCCGTTAATTTCCTGAAATACATGTAAGTTGAAAAATCAACAATAATGTTGAGCGAGTTCATGTGTAAGTGAGTAAGTAAACCTTTGTGAGTATAAAAATAGTGTTGGTATGTAGCAAATAAGGGAATTGAGATCACCAATGGTTTGCAAGGCCACTGATATATGTGAAGTGCGAATAGGGAGACTCAAACCTAGCGTATTTCGCGTTGGGGCACAAAGTCACCGCCTGGTCCATTATGCGGGCTCAGGGGTTGGGCTCGCTACACCCAGATAGATCTACCGCTACTGTCCCTCGGTCCTAACATGAGGACTAATGGCCTCATATTGCTCCTACCCACTCACATGATCTGAGTAATAAACCTCCTTACGCTAACCATACCGTTTATAAAGTACTCGTAATCATAGTAACATGTATTTCACCCCCGCAGTTAAGAAAACTGAAAACAGTTAGAGAAAAGGGGGACATGAACTCACAGTGAAGCGTCTCTACCAAGTATCTCCTGCTCACGCAGCTGTGCGACGACCTACAGGTGCTAATTTCTATTAGACGGACGGCCGTGCCTTAGCTTTATAGTTTAAGTCTTTGGGAAATAGTTAGACAACTATTTCGTGTTTACATTCTGTATATACTTGGTAGTTAATCTCCTTCCCAAGGATGGGGGATTCAATACATGTGCGTTCAAATTATATCATTAAGTCTCACTTAATATATGTTTATATTTCCAATTTCACATAATTTTTCTCCAATAATACGTTGTTAAAATACGCGTTCGTAAATATTTCCGTAAGTGCGTAAGTTACGTCTAACAATCGAGTGGTAATATAATTACCGGTGTAACTTATATATTTATGGTGAAGGCGTTCGTATTATTTTGGAATCGTTAGCGTTCGTAAATATTATTTTCACTCTAAAAATAATATTTATGTATTTTCACAAAATAATCATAACCAGTGTGTGAAAAATATATATTTATCACGTCAAATTTTGTGAAAATCCCACCTCCGA
The DNA here is from genome assembly GCA_030545235.1 of Helianthus tuberosus. Taxonomy (NCBI): domain Eukaryota; kingdom Viridiplantae; phylum Streptophyta; class Magnoliopsida; order Asterales; family Asteraceae; genus Helianthus; species Helianthus tuberosus. The sequence continues at coordinate 24,746 of JARYGA010045410.1, read as the reverse complement.
ATATTTAGTAAATAAAGTCATGGCGAAATTTATATTTCGAAAACATGTCAAAAATAATTCTAACACTTGTAGTGTAAATAGTTCTAAGTGTTAGGTTTTTAGAAAAATTTCGCCAGAGTTTCCTCTGTAACTGGAGGTGGCCACGCTTTCAAGCGTATCATTTTCTTTTATAAATTCAAACAACAATTTTCTTCATCAACAACAAACAATATTCCAACATTATACTAGTTCAAAAAAAAAATATCACGAACACATGAACTTGTGGGTTGTGTAAAAGTGTGTAGTAACTTCCCATTATTTTTATTAGATCTTTCTACTTTTATAATTGAATTCGGTTTCTCGAAAATCTTATTTTTACAGAAAATGCATTTGTACATCTTCTAGTTAACATTACAAAAATAATTCTTTTTTTTGTTAAAACTTTTTGTCACACAAGTGTCTACACACTGGTGTGTTTACAAAAATCACATTTGTTTAGGAAAGATCCGGCTTTAAAAATATGATTTCTTTTGACACTTGGTCCTTTGAAAATACCACTTGTAGATCCGTAGATCTACTAGTTTAGAACTCCATTTTGTAAGAAAAATTGTTTTTACACAAGTTCATGGTTATAAGTAGTAGTGGTCTTCATCTAACCACTTTTCACACTATAACATACACTAGGTCATGTTCCATGAACATGACTTGGTCGGGTTAGATGACGATCCGAACTAACACTAGCATAAAACAACACTAAATAATCATAACAAAACAAGTCTTATAAATTTTACACCAATATTTACTTATTAACCACCAAGTTTATTATTTTTAGTAAACTTTAAATTTTGTTCATACATGTTCATAAATTTCAACCGTCAAAATTCTTATTAACCACTTTAGAATAGATCAAAAAGGCGTTTAGAGTCACTTACTACTAGCTCGAGGCTAGGGAAGAAACTAGTCGAAAAACGAGTGGTTAAAAGCAACGTAGTGAGGTACTTGACAATCCGAGTGCACCGGGCTTCCTCGTATGAGATCCTTCTCACTTGTGGATGCTTGAAATAACTTGATCACAATTGAGAAATGGTTGGAGGTGGGGCTTGGTCTTCGGCCGAGACTACTAGTGAGGGAAAGAGTGGAGTGAAAATTTTCTAAGTGTTAGTGAATGTTATGTTGGATATATGTTGCTACTTATAGGCCATATCTTTCTAATTATCCAAAGGGCTTTGTGTTGTCAAGATATGAAGCATGGATCATTATAATAATCAAAAGTACTAGTGGAATGTCCCCATATGGTAACCGAACTCGGTTACAAAGTGGAGGGGTTTGGTTCGATTCCCACTAAATAGTTAGAATTAGTTAGTAAATTTTGGGGGTTAATTTAGTTACTAGTGTGTAATAAATTGTAACGGGGGTTAGGGTATTCGGGGACCCTAACCGGCTCAGAAAAAAAAAAAAAAAGACAATGTCAATGACAATATTTTATGTCTCGGGTTAAGTCCGGTTGTACGGTTGGATATTACTCCGTTAATGTGTTAAATAATTATTTAAAGTGTCGTTGATATTATTTTTAGTGACACAACTTATTCCCGACACTTTGGAAAGTGTCTAGTAATATTTTTCTCATGTTTTGGCACTTTATTAGTTAACCAAATGCTGAATTTTTAATTAAAGTGCAGAATTTTGTACTCAAAGTACGTTTTAGGCACATCCAGTCATAGTGACTTATTCCTAGAGACGCAGTTCCACAACCCTTACATCCCTACACTCACTACTAGTGTAGCAAAACATTCCAGGCTCTTACAGGCCTTAGAGGCAGTGTTTGCCTGATGCTGGCTTTATCAGCATGTTCAATAGGTTATCCGTTAAAGTGCTACTGTGCTTTTGTGCATCATGTTTGTCACTAAGGTTCAGCACGTAAATAATGTAGTGACGGCAAGTAAAGTATGATGCAAGTAAGTACATGTATCAGATATCAAGTAGCAGTTCATCAGCTAGTTCAAACAAGCACAGTAATTAAGCAGTAATTAATCATTAATTAAGTCGTACGGATACCTGGTTTAGTGCGGGTTGTTACATTCTCCCCCCGTTAAATAAATTTCGTCCCGAAATTTAAGTTCTGCTTGTAGACGCAGGGTTCTTAGGAAAAAGGTGGGGGTATTTCTCTTTCATCCGGTCCTCACGTTCCCAGGTGTATTCAGGACCATGTCTGGCATTCCAACGAACTTTGACGAGCTTGACACTGCTCCGGCGGGTCTTGTTAACTTTCCAATCTGAGACCTCAACAGGTTCTTCAACGAAGTGGAGCGTGTCGTCAACATGAATCTCGTCGGTGGGAATGGCAACGGTGACTTGAGTTGGACTTTTCTTTAGATTGGATACATGAAATGTATCGTGAACACCATTCAGTTCAGCAGGTAGGTCCAACTTGTATGCTACTAGTCCTATTCTTTCCAGAATTCTGAAGGGACCAATGTAGAGCGGATTTAACTTCCCACGCTTTCCGAAGCGTGCCACACCCTTCCAGGGTGAGACTTTTAATAACACCATCTCTCCAACTTGGAAATCCACATGTTTCCGGTTTGGATCCGCATAGGCCTTTTGTCTGTGGCGAGCTGCTTCGATGCGTTTAAGGATCTGCGCGATCTTGTCTGTCGTCTCTTGGACGATTTCGGGACCAGCAAGCTGCCTATCACCTGCGTCAGCCCAGCATAGGGGTGATCGGCACTTGGGTCCGTAAAGGGCTTCGAATGGCGCGACACCAATACTGGTGTGGTAGCTGTTGTTGTATGAAAATTCGACCAAAGGTAAATGTTTATCCCAGCTACCGCCCAAATCCATAACACACGCTCTCAACATGTCTTCCGAAGTCTGTATCGTTCGCTCGCTCTGGCCGTCAGTTTGCGGATGAAACGCAGTGCTCAGATTCAATTGTGAGCCAAAGGCTTCTTGGAAGGATTGCCATATCCTTGACACAAACCTTCCGTCTCTATCAGAGATGATCGAGAGAGGTACTCCATGGCGCACGACGATCTCTCTCATGTAAATTTCAGCCAATTTGCTAGTGTTATCCTTCTCCCTGATGGGTAAGAAGTGTGCTGACTTTGTTAATCGATCCACTATCACCCAGATAGTGTCATGGCCTTTTGGCGTTCTTGGCAGTTTTGTAACAAAATCCATGGAGATTTGTTCCCATTTCCATTTGGGAATCTCAGGTTGTTGCAGAAGTCCTGAAGGCTTCTGGTATTCCGCTTTAACCTTAGCGCATGTTAAACATTTGCTCACGTAAACAGCAACATCGCCTTTCATCCTAGGCCACCAATAATAATCTTTGAGATCCTAGTACATCTTATCCGCTCCAGGATAGATAGAGTACCGTGATTTGTGAGCTTCATAAAAAATAACCTCCCTTAAATCACCAAACAGAGGAACCCAAATCCTTTTCTCGAAGCATAACGTTCCTTCCTCGTTTGGTACCAAAAGCTTCTCCATTCCACGGAGATATTCTTCTTCCAGGTTTCCTTCTTTGAGAGCTTCCTTTTGCGCGGCACGAATGCGCAAGGAAAGATCGGTTTGGATAATCATTTCCAAAGCTCTAACCCTTATGGGTTTGATTCTCTCTTTACGACTTAGGGCATCGGCGACCACGTTCGCCTTCCCTGGATGATACTTTATCTCGCAGTTGTAATTCGTTTAGCAACTCAACCCATCGTCTTTGCCTCATATTCAACTCCTTCTGGTTGAATATATGCTGTAGGCTCTTGTGATCTGTAAAGATTGTACACTTCGTACCATAAAGGTAGTGTCTCCAGATCTTTAGTGCAAAAACCACTGTGCCAAGTTCCAAATCATGTGTGGTATAGTTCTTTTCATGCACTTTCAATTGACGCGATGCGTAAGCAATAACCTTTTGGCGTTGCATCAACACACATCCCAATCCTTGACGCGAAGCGTCACAGTATACCACAAAATCATCTGTACCTTCCGGTAGGGCTAAGATTGGCGCATTGCAGAGCTTATCCTTCAATATCTGGAATGCTCCTTCCTGTTTGATTCCCCAATCAAACTTCTTATCTTTCTGGGTGAGGAGCGTCAAAGGTTGAGCGATTTTTGAAAAATCCTCAATGAACCTTCGATAGTAGCCAGCCAAACCCAAGAATTGTCGAATCTCGGTTGGCGTTTTTGGCGTTTCCCAATTCTTGATCGCCTCGATTTTTGTTGGATCCACGTGGATTCCATCTCCATTTACCACGTGCCCAAGGAATTGGACTTCACGTAGCCAAAATTCGCACTTGGAGAATTTGGCATACAGCTGTTCCTTCTTTAGCAGCTCCAAAATAACTCTTAGATGTTGTTCGTGCTCGGCCTTTGTTTTTGAATAGATCAAGATGTCGTCGATAAACGCAATCACGAACTTGTCCAAGTACGGCTTGCAAACTCTATTCATCAAGTCCATAAAGACTGCAGGTGCGTTTGTTAAACCAAACGGCATAACAAGGAACTCGTAGTGCCCATAACGAGTTCTGAAGGCTGTCTTTGGGATACTTTCCTCTTGTATCCTTAACTGATGGTATCCAGATCGAAGATCGATCTTTGAATAAAAGCTTGAGCCTTGCAGTTGATCAAACAGATCATCGATTCTTGGCAGAGGATACCTATTCTTGATCGTCAGCTTGTTCAGCTCCCGGTAGTCGATGCACATTCGAAAACTACCGTCCTTCTTTTTGACAAACAGGACCGGAGCTCCCCAAGGCGAGAAGCTTGGTCAGATAAAACCCTTGTCTAACAACTCTTGAAGTTGTGTCGACAGTTCCTGCATCTCAGACGGAGCAAGTCTATAAGGTGCCTTAGCCACAGGCGCGGCGCCTGGAACTAGATCGATGTGAAACTCTACTTGCCTCTGAGGTGGCAGTCCAGGTAAGTCTTCTGGAAAGACTCCTGGGTATTCCCTCACGACAGGGATGTCTTCGATTCTTGGCTCAGGTGCCTTCTTATCCACAATGTGTGCCAGGAAGGCAACACATCCTTTCTGCAAACACTTCCTTGCTTTCAAGCAGCTGATAATCCTCAACGGCGTCTCACGCTTCTCTCCGTGAACCACAATGGTCTCACCATCATCTGTTGGGATACGAACAACTTTTTCGTGACACACAATCTCAGCCTTGTTGCCTGATAACCAATCCATTCCTACTACCACGTCGAAGCTTCCCAACTGGACTGGTAGCAGATCCAGAGCAAACTCACGTTCTCCTAATTCGATCACACAACCTCTGATAACTTCATTGGCTTCTACTAACTTCCCATTGGCCAATTCGATTGAGTAGGGAATATCTAACTTATTAGCGGCTAACCCAAGCATATTCTTAAATTCTAACGACACGAAGCTATAATCGGCACCAGTATCAAATAAAATGGATGCATAGCGTTGATTCACAGGGAACGTACCAGTAACGACATTGGGATCCTGGCGCGCTTCCCTTGCTTCGAGTTGGAACACTCTTCCACGGGCTTGGTTTAAGTCTGGACAGTTCTTCTTAAAATGCCCGATATCACCGCAGTTAAAACACCCAAGTCTTTGCCCGTTCCCTCCAGCTTGATCATTCCTCTGATTACGATTCACAGCGCCCGCTTGGTTAGCATTGTTTCCTCGATTTCCGTCTCCTCCATTGTTCCCCTGTGGGCGATTTCCAATACCACCACGGTTATTATTTCTATTCCCAAATCCTCCCTGGCCTCCCCGGCCAGCACTAGCCCAACAAGACTCCTTTAAGTGGCCCGACTTTCCACATGCTTCACATATTTTCACACTACAATGGCCAGTATGATGGCGTTGACAGGTATTACACTTGGGCTGGGTGCCCTGATATCCTTTTCCTTTCTTTCCACTACCAGCTGATCCTCCCCTCTTAACCGCCACACTGGCGCCCTGCTTGAAGTTTGAGAACTTCCTTTTGTTACCTCCTGATGACTCGACGTGAGTCTCTGCCTTCTTGGTCTTGATCTCGTCAAACTTGTTCAGGCGAATAGCCTCTTCAGTGAGAGCTACGCTCAAATCAATCGCCTCAGTAATAGTTGCGGGCTTGGATGAGGTTACCATGCTTATGATTTGAGGAGCTAGTCCCCAAATGAAACGTTCAATCCTCTTGAACTCCGGCGTGACCATGTAGGGTACCACATGCGATAAGTCATGGAACCTTTGAACGTATTCTGCTATCTTTGGACCGTCCATTTTCAAGTGCCAGAACTCGGTCTCCAATCGCTGGATTTCTGCGCGGGAACAGTACTTTTTGCGCATGAGTTCCTTCAGTTCGGTCCAGGTCAGCGCGTAGGCAGCAGCTTCGCCTAGTGTCTGTACTTGCAGATTCCACCAAGAGAGGGCTCCATCTAGAAACAGCCCTGAGATATAGGTGACTTGCTGATCCAGCGCGCACTTGCTCATGCGAAGAACAGATTCGGTTTTCTCAGCCCAACGAACAAAGGCGACAGCACCTCCAGTGCCATCAAAGTTTACGGGCTTGCAGTCTAAGAACTGCTTGTAGGTGCATCCTGCACATACGTCATAATATACGTTTGGCATTAGCATCATTGCTAAAGAGATCCAATTAGGTCATGGTAGGTCTAAATGACTTGGTATTACCATGCGGTGGATTATTGTTGTTGCCAGTGTTGCCAGAGTTGCTTCCACTAGTCCCTCCTTGAGAGGCGGCGTATTGTGCAATGGCAGCAGCGATAATTTGCTGGAGTTCTGCCTCATTAGTAGGCATGTGTGTCTCACGTCTCGGCGGCATCTTCTAAAAGATGGTTTACGTTGGTCAGGTCATAGTAAGTAGAGTGTACGTAAGTATACAACAATATTAACTCATAACATCTCATGTTATCAATAGATCACCCATATTGATAGCTTCTGCAATGGTTGAGGGCTTTGAGGTAGTAACCATACCCCTGATCTGGGGTGCGAGTGTCCAAATGAATCGTTCAATCCTTTTGAACTCTGGTTTGACTAAGTAGGGGGCGACCCTAGATAAGTCGTGCGATCGCTGGACAAGTTCAGGAATTTCTGGTTCGTCCATTTTCAAGTTCCTGAACTCCACCTCAAGCTTCTAAATTCCATTCTTAAAGCAACATTTCTTCTCAGTTGTTTCCTTGAGCTCGTCCCAGCTCAGTGCATAAGCAGCGTCTGTGCCAAGGGTCTGAACCTGGAGGTTCCATTAAGAGAGTGTGCCATCTAGAAATATCCCCGAGATATAGGTAACACTCTGTTGGGGTGAACAGTTACTCATTCTTAGAATGGAGTCGGTCTTTTCGGACCAACGAACAAATGCATCGGCGCCTCCTGTTCCGTCAAAGTTCAAAGGCTTGCAGTTCAGGAACTGTTTATAGGTGCAGCCAGTTGGAGGGTTATTTCCAGTAATGCCATCGTTGTACTTAGAGCGGAGGGCTTCATGTTGTGCATTTATCTGTGAGATGCGTTCTTGCAACTCGGCTTCTGTCCTTGGCAACGTACTGGTGTTTGCGTCACGTCTGGGTGACATTCCCTTTTGTCGAAGTGGTATGAAGTGGGTTATTTCAATTGTCTATGAGATACATAGCACCATAAGCCATCATGTAATCACCCAATTTCACACGCAAATATACTCAATGTATGAGTGGGGAAATAATTTCTAAGCCTTCACATAGGCTTGCCAAATTGGCTTATTCGAGGCTACAACGCCTTGGTCATTCGTGTTTTAGTTATTTCCTGCTGCATTGGTTATCATTAGCTTGACCCGCAGAGTCCAACAGGATTCCTGTGCACTACAAATCGTTATTACGTGGGCCCCCGTAATAATAAATTGTCTTGCACAGTTACTCCAAATTTTCTCTCGTCCAAGCAGATGATCAATCAAGGAGCAACAAAAGGTGCATTGGCATGAGCAGGGTCATGCTCCAATGCGGGGTCAGGAGCAGCGTCTGGCTCAGGGGCCACGGCCGGCTCCGGATCAAAAACTCCATCTCAAGATTAGCTGGATCAACAAACACAGGGGGTTACAGGATCCTCCAAGGGCTGGTTCAAGTGTATGAACTCAAGGTCATGGTCTGGATCAAAACCAGGTGGAAAAGCAGGATCAACCTCAATATCGTGATCAAACTCAAAGCTGTGGGCGGGATCCGGTGCAGCTGATGATGCCATATCAGGATCGGCGTCGTGTGAGTGGTGCTGCATTCCCTGTATGTGCGAAGATGCGGATGTCAGAAACTCAAATGAGTATGGGATAGGGGAATGGACATGAGTTTCCCCTACAGGAGCGTCCGCATGCAGTAGTCTAATACCAGCAGCAATAGGGCCCTGCCCTCGAATGGGTCCTCCTCCAGTAGATCGTTATCGTCGTCAGAGGCCACGTCGGGAGGGGGCATATCAACAACAGGATAAGCGGCAAGGGGGCAAATTCCCAACAAGATGGCCATCAGTAGGCTCTGCTACGACTTCAGGCAGCGCAAAAGGGCTGAAAGTCGTCATTGTCTGTGCCGGTAGTATCGGAAATGTACACCTCGTGCTTCGATGAAACTATGTCGTTTGACACTATGGCCATGGTATTCGTAGTGTCCATCTTTCTAGTATATGATGAAAGCATGATGTTTGTAACACAACGCATATACGTATAATAATCAATCATATAATCGTATAATCACCAAGTAAGCATTCAAATCATTTTCCTAGTCTCACTAGCCAATTTCTCCCAGTCTTTAAGACTGCTCTATCCTCCACCTCGACCTCTCAGATCGAGCCTCAGTCCCCTTGACCGAGCCTCAGCCTTCATGACTGAGCCTACTCTTCCTAGCCAACTACCTTGGTCACCTAGACCAAGCCTCGATCCTCCAGACCGAGCCTCAGCCCTCCAGGCTGAGCCTATAATAAATCAACATGCCCAACTACCTCGGTCACCTAGACCGAGCCTCGATCCTCCAGATCGAGCCTCAACCCTCCAGGCTGAGCCTAAAATAAATCAACGTGCTCAACTACCTCGGTCACCTAGACCGAGCCTCGATCCTCCAGACCGAGCCTCAGCCCTCCAGGCTGAGCCTATAAATAATAAAATGTGCTCAACATTTGTTTGTAAAAAGTTTTGGATCTGGACTTAAGTGGTATGCAGAAAAATGTTTTCGTGAGAGCCCTAGTGATCATAGTCTAGACTCGAGAAAGAATCCTAGTTCGCTATGATCAGAGCTCTGATACCAAGCTGTCACACCCTGGCTTTGCGGAAGCGTGGTTAATTTTGGTGTGACTTCTTAATACCATAGCTTAACCATAACAAAGCTATATGAAATAAAATCATGCAAGATCATCCATAGATTAAGTTTTGAAAGCCAATTACAACAACATTGTCTTAACGAAATCACCTCCTAATGACATTGTTCAACAAACATAAACATCAACATGACGTAAACACAGTTTAAGGACTGTGACTTGTCCAGGAAAGAGTCACATTCCCCAAACCCGGATGATCTCGTAACTAGTGCAGCGGGAAAACGTGCCATACCGTGCCAGATCCGTTAATTTCCTGAAATACATGTAAGTTGAAAAATCAACAATAATGTTGAGCGAGTTCATGTGTAAGTGAGTAAGTAAACCTTTGTGAGTATAAAAATAGTGTTGGTATGTAGCAAATAAGGGAATTGAGATCACCAATGGTTTGCAAGGCCACTGATATATGTGAAGTGCGAATAGGGAGACTCAAACCTAGAGTATTTCGCGTTGGGGCACAAAGTCACCGCCTGGTCCATTATGCGGGCTCAGGGGTTGGGCTCGCTACACCCAGATAGATCTACCGCTACTGTCCCTCGGTCCTAACATGAGGACTAATGGCCTCATATTGCTCCTACCCACTCACATGATCTGAGTAATAAACCTCCTTACGCTAACCATACCGTTTATAAAGTACTCGTAATCATAGTAACATGTATTTCACCCCCGCAGTTAAGAAAACTGAAAACAGTTAGAGAAAAGGGGGACATGAACTCACAGTGAAGCGTCTCTACCAAGTATCTCCTGCTCACGCAGCTGTGCGACGACCTACAGGTGCTAATTTCTATTAGACGGACGGCCGTGCCTTAGCTTTATAGTTTAAGTCTTTGGGAAATAGTTAGACAACTATTTCGTGTTTACATTCTGTATATACTTGGTAGTTAATCTCCTTCCCAAGGATGGGGGATTCAATACATGTGCGTTCAAATTATATCATTAAGTCTCACTTAATATATGTTTATATTTCCAATTTCACATAATTTTTCTCCAATAATACGTTGTTAAAATACGCGTTCGTAAATATTTCCGTAAGTGCGTAAGTTACGTCTAACAATCGAGTGGTAATATAATTACCGGTGTAACTTATATATTTATGGTGAAGGCGTTCGTATTATTTTGGAATCGTTAGCGTTCGTAAATATTATTTTCACTCTAAAAATAATATTTATGTATTTTCACAAAATAATCATAACCAGTGTGTGAAAAATATATATTTATCACGTCAAATTTTGTGAAAATCCCACCTCCGAATATTTAGTAAATAAAGTCATGGCGAAATTTATATTTCGAAAACATGTCAAAAATAATTCTAACACTTGTAGTGTAAATAGTTCTAAGTGTTAGGTTTTTAGAAAAATTTCGCCAGAGTTTCCTCTGTAACTGGAGGTGGCCACGCTTTCAAGCGTATCATTTTCTTTTATAAATTCAAACAACAATTTTCTTCATCAACAACAAACAATATTCCAACATTATACTAGTTCAAAAAAAATATATCACGAACACATGAACTTGTGGGTTGTGTAAAAGTGTGTAGTAACTTCCCATTATTTTTATTAGATCTTTCTACTTTTATAATTGAATTCGGTTTCTCGAAAATCTTATTTTTACAGAAAATGCATTTGTACATCTTCTAGTTAACATTACAAAAATAATTCTTTTTTTTGTTAAAACTTTTTGTCACACAAGTGTCTACACACTGGTGTGTTTACAAAAATCACATTTGTTTAGGAAAGATCCGGCTTTAAAAATATGATTTCTTTTGACACTTGGTCCTTTGAAAATACCACTTGTAGATCCGTAGATCTACTAGTTTAGAACTCCATTTTGTAAGAAAAATTGTTTTTACACAAGTTCATGGTTATAAGTAGTAGTGGTCTTCATCTAACCACTTTTCACACTATAACATACACTAGGTCATGTTCCATGAACATGACTTGGTCGGGTTAGATGACGATCCGAACTAACACTAGCATAAAACAACACTAAATAATCATAACAAAACAAGTCTTATAAATTTTACACCAATATTTACTTATTAACCACCAAGTTTATTATTTTTAGTAAACTTTAAATTTTGTTCATACATGTTCATAAATTTCAACCGTCAAAATTCTTATTAACCACTTTAGAATAGATCAAAAAGGCGTTTAGAGTCACTTACTACTAGCTCGAGGCTAGGGAAGAAACTAGTCGAAAAACGAGTGGTTAAAAGCAACGTAGTGAGGTACTTGACAATCCGAGTGCACCGGGCTTCCTCGTATGAGATCCTTCTCACTTGTGGATGCTTGAAATAACTTGATCACAATTGAGAAATGGTTGGAGGTGGGGCTTGGTCTTCGGCCGAGACTACTAGTGAGGGAAAGAGTGGAGTGAAAATTTTCTAAGTGTTAGTGAATGTTATGTTGGATATATGTTGCTACTTATAGGCCATGTCTTTCTAATTATCCAAAGGGCTTTGTGTTGTCAAGATATGAAGCATGGATCATTATAATAATCAAAAGTACTAGTGGAATGTCCCCATATGGTAACCGAACTCGGTTACAAAGTGGAGGGGTTTGGTTCGATTCCCACTAAATAGTTAGAATTAGTTAGTAAATTTTGGGGGTTAATTTAGTTACTAGTGTGTAATAAATTGTAACGGGGGTTAGGGTATTCGGGGACCCTAACCGGCTCAGAAAAAAAAAAAAAAGACAATGTCAATGACAATATTTTATGTCTCGGGTTAAGTCCGGTTGTACGGTTGGATATTACTCCGTTAATGTGTTAAATAATTATTTAAAGTGTCGTTGATATTATTTTTAGTGACACAACTTATTCCCGACACTTTGGAAAGTGTCTAGTAATATTTTTCTCATGTTTTGGCACTTTATTAGTTAACCAAATGCTGAATTTTTAATTAAAGTGCAGAATTTTGTACTCAAAGTACGTTTTAGGCACATCCAGTCATAGTGACTTATTCCTAGAGACGCAGTTCCACAACCCTTACATCCCTACACTCACTACTAGTGTAGCAAAACATTCCAGGCTCTTACAGGCCTTAGAGGCAGTGTTTGCCTGATGCTGGCTTTATCAGCATGTTCAATAGGTTATCCGTTAAAGTGCTACTGTGCTTTTGTGCATCATGTTTGTCACTAAGGTTCAGCACGTAAATAATGTAGTGACGGCAAGTAAAGTATGATGCAAGTAAGTACATGTATCAGATATCAAGTAGCAGTTCATCAGCTAGTTCAAACAAGCACAGTAATTAAGCAGTAATTAATCATTAATTAAGTCGTACGGATACCTGGTTTAGTGCGGGTTGTCACACCTGGTATGCTTGAGGATCTTAACATCTCGATCCGTAATCTCTACTGGTTCCTCGACGAATCGCAGCTGGTCGTCGATTGTGAGTTCCTTGAGAGGAACTATGAGGGTCTCATCTGACAAGCACTTCTTCAGATTTGACACGTGGAATACGTTGTGAACTCCGCTGAGTTAATCCGGTAGATTCAACCTGTAGGCGACTTTGCCAATTTTCTCGGTGACTTCGAATGGTCCGACATAACGCGGATTGAGTTTGCCTCGTTTGCCAAAGCAGAATACACCTTTCCAAGGTGAGACTTTGAGTAGCACTCGATCCCCAACCTGGAGCTCGAGTGGTTTTCTTCCCTTATCAGCATAACTTTTCTGACGGTCACGAGCTGCCGCCATTCGCTGTCGTATCTGAGCAATTTTCTCGGTGGTGTCTACCACATGTTTTGGGCCAGTGATTTGGTTGTCACCAACTTCTGACCAACAGAGAGGTGATCGGCATTTGCGTCCGTATAATGCCTCAAACGGAGCGGCTTGGATGCTGGTGTGGTAGCTGTTGTTGTACGAAAACTCCACTAGCGGGAGGTGCTTTTCCCAGCCATTACCAAAATCGATTACACATGCCCTAAGCATGTCTTCAAGGGTTTGGATGGTGCGTTCAGATTGCCCATCCGTCTGTGGGTGATAAGCGGTGCTCATATCTAAACGTGAGCCAAAGGACTTGTGCATTGCTTGCCACAGTTCAGAAGTAAAACGTGCGTCACGATCAGATATAATAGAGGTTGGCACTCCGTGCCTTGATACCACTTCCTTTAGATAAATGTCTGCCAGAGTAGAGAACTTATCCGTTTCTTTGATAGCCAGAAAATGTGCAGACTTGGTCAGTCGATCTACGATCACCCAAATGGTATTGTTTCCGCGTTGAGATCTGGGCAGGCCGGTCACGAAATCCATGGAAATTTGCTCCCATTTCCATTTCGGGATCTCCGGTTGTTGAAGTAGGCCTGATAGTTTCTGATATTCAGACTTGACTCTCGCACAAGTCAAGCACTTGCGGACGTAGGTTGCTATGTGGGCTTTCATGCCAGGCCACCAGTATGTGGTCTTTAAGTCGTGGTACATCTTATCCGAACCGGGATGTACTGAATAACGAGACTTATGTGCTTCATCCATCACAAGCTCGCGTAGGTTTCCATACAGTGGGACCCAGATGCGTCCTGTTACATAGTAAGCGCCGTCTTCCTTTTGTTCTAGCCGCTGCCTTGATCCTCGTAGGGACTCAGCCCTGATGTTTTCTACTTTCAATGCTTCAACCTGAGCATTGCGAATCTGAGCAGGAAGGTTAGATTGGATAGTAAGCTGTAGAGCACGTACACGCCTAGGTATGGTATCCTTTCGACTGAGGGCGTCGGCCACAACATTGGCTTTGCCCGGATGATACTTGATTGCGCATTCATAATCGTTCAAAAGCTCAACCCATCGGCGTTGACGCATGTTCAACTCCCTTTGCTTGAAGATATACTCGAGACTCCTGTGATCGGTGTAAATGGTGCACTGGGTACCGTACAGGTAATGTCTCCATATCTTAAGCGCGAAAACAACTGCTCCCAGCTCCAGATCATGAGTAGTGTAGTTTCTTTCGTGAACTTTAAGTTGGCGCGATGCGTAGGCAATGACCTTGTCACGTTGCATCAATACGCAACCAAGTCCTTGGATGGAAGCGTCGCAATAAACCACGAAATCATCGGTGCCTTCGGGCAATGAGAGGATAGGCGCGCTACAAAGTCTATCCTTTAGGTGTTGAAATGCGGACTCTTGTGCATCACCCCAACGATAGATGACGCCCTTCTGAGTCAGTGAAGTGAGAGGTTGCGCAATCTTGGAGAAATCTTTGATAAACCTTCTGTAATATCCTGCCAAACCCAAGAATTGGCGGATTTCTTTTGGTGTGCGGGGTGCAGGCCAGTTCTTGATTGAGTCAACCTTGGATGGATCAACATGTATCCCATCCTTGTTTACCACATGGCCTAGGAAGTGGACTTCGCGAAGCCAGAAGTCACATTTTGAAAACTTGGCATACAATTGCTCTTTTCGAAGAAGTTCCAACATAAGTCGTAGATGCTGCTCGTGTTCCTCCTGACTCTTAGAATAGATCAGGATATCGTCGATGAACACAATAACGAACTTATCCAGGTAAGGCTTGCACACTCGGTTCATGAGATCCATGAAGACCGCTGGTGCATTCGTCAACCCGAATGGCATAACCAGAAACTCGTAATGGCCGTAACGAGTTCTGAATGCTGTTTTGGAGACGTCCTCATCTCGGACCCTCAGCTGATGGTATCCCGATCTCAAGTCAATCTTGGAGTAATAGCTCGACCCTTGCAACTGGTCGAACAAGTCGTCAATACGTGGAAGAGGATAACGATTCTTCACAGTCACCTTGTTGAGTTCGCGGTAGTCAATACACATTCTGAAGGTACCATCTTTCTTCTTTACGAACAAGACTGGAGCTCCCCAGGGCGAAGAGCTAGGATGAATAAAACCTTTTTCCAAGAGTTCTTGTAGTTGTGTGGACGGTTCTTCGAGTTCTGATGGAGCTAGACGATATGGTGCTCGAGCTACTGGTGCTGCTCCAGGAGCTAGCTCGATTTGAAATTCAACTTGGCGGTGAGGCGGAAGACCAGGCAATTCCTCAGGAAATACCTCAGGAAAATCGCGCACAATAGGAATGTCTTCAATTCTCTTCTCTTCCGTGGATGTGTCAGTGACGAGCGCTAGAATGGCAGTGTGGCCCTTTCGTAGACATTTCTGGGCCTTAAGGAAAGAGATGATGCCTTCGACAGCACCACTCTTGTCGCCACAAATCACCAGAGGTTCTTCACCAGAACGAGGAATGCGGACGACTTTCTCCTTGCAAGCAATCTCCGCTTGATGATGAGATAGCCAATCCATCCCAATAACGACGTCGAAACTACCCAGTGTGATAGGAATAAGATCGATAGAGAAAGTCTGACCAGCTAAGACGAGGTTACACCCCTTAACTACGTGTGCGGCTTCGAGACTTTTACCATTAACTAGTTCTACCGTTTGTTTGGTGTTCAGGAGTGTTGGGGTACGCTTAAGCATCTGACTAACTTTTAAGGACACGTAACTAGTATCGGCACCCGAATCGAATAAAACAGTAACAAAGAAGTCATCCAGAAGAAACTTACCCATCACAACGTTGGGATCGTTCCTTGCATCACCCTGACCAATCACGAAAGCACGACCTCTTGCTCCATTACCATTGTTGTTACCCCCGTTGTTACCTCCATTGTTGTTCCCGTTTCCCTGGTTGTTGTTGTTGTTCTGATTCTGGTTAAGCTGGGGACAGTTCTTCTTAAGGTGGCCTTCAGCGCCACACTGAAAGCATCCCCTGTTGCCCTGTTGCTGTTGCTGATTATGCGGTGCTTGCTGTGGCTGCTGGCGATTCTGATTTGCAGGTCGTGAGCTCCTGCAATCCTTGGCTTCATGACCCATCTTGAGACACCTCTGACAACGTCCCTTGCTGCACTGACCACTATGGTGTCTGTTGCATTTGTTGCACTTTGGGTGGTTTCCTCGATACCCACCCTGTCCTTGATTACCGAAGGATTGCTGACCAGGACTCTGGTAGTCATCAGTCTTTCGCTGCTGAGACTGACCCGAAGCAGAACCCTTACTGGAGTTTCCATCCCATTTTCGCTTGTTGTCGGTAAGTGCATCAGAAGTAGCTGTGGCACTGATTCGTTTGGGCAGCCTGTTTTGCTCCACCGCCTGGTCAGTGAGTCGATGGGCCAACTTGATGATTTGCTGTATGGTACCCAGATTGGCTGAAGTCACGTGACTTTGAATCTCTGGTACAAGGCCCTTGAGATACAGCTCAATTCGTTTGATGGGAGGGTCCACCATGGTTGGACACAAGATGGCCAGTTCGTTTGACCTCTTAGTGTACACCTCGATCTCAGACCCCGTCATCTTCAGATTGTAAAATTCCACCTCTAGCTTGTGGATGTCGTCTCGACTGCAGTACTCTTCTTTGATCAGTTCCTTGAAACCATTCCAGGGAGTGGCATTTGCAACTGCCAGTCCTAGTAGTTGAACCTGTGCCTTCCACCAGGTTAATGCAGCTCCTTCAAGTGTTCCAGTAGCATATTTCACCCGACGATCCTCTGGGCATTCACACATTTCGAAGACAGATTCGAGTTTCTCGAACCAATGAAGAAGGCCCACTGCTCCTTCGGTGCCACTGAAAGTGGTAGGTCGGCAGTCCATGAACGTCTTGAACGTGCACACAGGAGGCTGAGCATGTTGACCTCCTGCAGGGATAGCTGCGAGTGCCTCAGCGACTCGTTCGTTGATCAAAGTCGTCAGCTGGGCTTAAGTTAGGTTCAAACGTCCACTCATGATCTTCACAACGAAATAACGTAGGTGAGAAAAGTGTTGCGAAAGTGCGTAAGTGTGGGATGATAGTAGAGAGTAAGCACGCAAGGTTCAAATAACAATTACCACATTATCTAATGCACAGTGAGAACTATCTAACCGACAATATAACATAAATCATACCACTTATGGTGTCGAGTCTTGCACGTGGAGCGAAGCGTCGTTGTGGATCGTTGAGCACTGTACAGGTTATAGTCTGGTTTTATCAAAAAGCTTTTCCCTTTTTAAAACCAAGTTCACTATAACCAATGGCTCTGATACCAATCTGTCACACCCCCAAAATCCACCATGCGGGGTATCACCGCTTGGAGACGTGACATGACCAGGATCGAGCCACCAATCATACTGAACAACGTACTTAAGTAGATAAAGACAACCACAATACGATTGGTGACCAAAAGCTAGTTAACCCAGTTTTTTTTTTAATTTAGACAGCGGAAGCATAACGTAAAGTTCAAAACATAAGTTCGCAGTTCATAAGTTTAAAGTCCAACACATAGGTTTAATAAGTTCATAATGTTTTAAACATTAGACCCTGGACATAGCTGTCCGCACACCACAACGACTCCTTCCTCGTGCAAGCTCCAAATGATTAGCGACCTGTAAGGCATGTAACAACGAGTCAACAACAAAGTTGAGTGAATTCACAGTTGGTTGTTTAGTTATAGCATTCGTTTCGTAAATCATCTGTTCGTTTTGAAAACCATGTATCGTATAAGTTTGCATCGCGGTCTTTCTGACATGTTTGCGAAGATTAGTGGGGGTTTCCCATGTATTACTAGACCACGCGTATCGACTGCTACGAAAATATAAGAGGTGCCCTAAGTCAATGTCTATCAGCATTGACCCTTTGCCCATAGTCCATTAGTACACGCCCGTCCGACTGGCACGGTGTGAGGTTTGTTAAACCTAATAGCGCTATTAACTAATGACCCGCTCGCCATAGGCCTCGGCGATTAAGTCGATAAATGAGGGACTTAAAGTGATAGAGGTGATGGTCTTATGATCGTGTACGTAGGTTTTACGTACGTGCCCTTCAATCCGAGGACAGTAGTAAGTATGAGTGTACGTAGGTTTTACGTACGTGCCCTTCAATCCGAGGACAGTAAAAAATAGTTTAATAGTAATGATAGTACAAGTAGTTATTTAATCCCATTCCCAACCCCTGGGAATCCCATGCCTTAGAAAGAGTGTGAACTCACCTTGGTTGCTCGGTTTGACTCTCAAATAAAGCTAATAGTCGAGGTCGGTCAATCATGTCCTAGTATGATTACCACTTAGTTTATTAGTGATTTCAAATAGGACACAAAGTTCCTACACGTATCTATCACATAACATGCATCACTTTAACGGTTCATGCCCATATAACCTTCCCATCTATTCCCCACTCATAGACAAATATACAACATTGCACATAACACTTTTATTGACATATAACATGTTATATCATTCTCGGATAACCTATACGACATTTAGACACGCAAATCACTCCTTATGTCGTTTCAGCTTTATTAATCAAAACTGGACTGTTTTCGAGCATTTTAATAAAATAGTTAACCTTTCCCAAAAATTATAAAAATTTTACAGGATGTTAAAAACATTCCAATTTTTATTGTGTAAAAATATCGGGGACCAGTTTATCACCAGTTTTATATAAAAATTATTTTACCCGACTGCAATCAGATTTGTTACTTTCTGATTGCAGTTTTACGGAAAAATTCACTAAAAATCAATCGTGAGTCGGATCGTCGAAATTCCAGTTGGAGGGTCACGGAAACAACCGTGACCATCTACAGTAAAAATCCCACGAGCCGATTCTTTCCAGGTTTTAAGTTTTGACTCCGACTACGACACACTTTTTCAACAGGAAAATTTCAGCTTAAGCTGCTGTCTTAAAATAATTCCTTAAAAATAGTAAATGACCTCGAAAAATTACGATTCCAGTTTCATTTGTTCGGTTATTCAAAATTACACAATTTAGACTCCAGAAATTCAATTTTTCGATTAAAAATGAACCAGTTACAGCCCGTTGAAGTGGGCTGGAAATTTCAATCAGCAAGCTGTTTACATGTAGAGGTCACTAAAACGCATCCACAAAGGTCCTAACCATGGTTTATTGATGAACAAATGTTAAAAATTCAATCATGCTTTAACCAACCCTAAACCATTCAGATTTCAACCTCACACAACCCTTTTTATATATGGTTTTTAGGCAGAATTTTAAGTTCACATTTTAGTGTTTAAGCTTTTGGGTGACATGAACATTCAAACAAACATAACAAGAATCAAGGTGAAACAAGAGTGTGAAGAGACTTACTACTAGCACAAGGCTAGGGTAGTAATTTTAGGATGAGATGATGGTGAAATGTTGGTGACACAACTTGAATCAAGCTTCCTTGAAAACCTTTAATCTTGCACTTCTATGGATGAATCCTCAATCTTTGAATGAGAGCTTTTAGTGAAAGAAATGGAGGTGGTGAAGGAATGTGGTGGTGAAATCGGTTATGGAGAGAGGGGGGGGGGGGGTGTGAGCCGAAAATAAGAGGGAGGAGGGAGAAGGTTGAGTGTGGGTTTGATGGTGATGATGAACTTCCTTGGAAATATGAGCTATCTAGAACCTAGTGTCATCATGCATAATATTCTTGGCCAATAGAAGTAAAGATCACCTTTACCATAATCTAAACAAGATATTTATGTAATCATGGCAGATTTTCGGTTGGGGGGGGGGGGGGTAAAGTGAAAATTTTGTTAACTAATAGGTATTAAATTAGAAGGTTAAGGGTATTATCAAGAATAGTGGGTGTATGCCATGTTTCTATAGTGTATGGGGATTTTTTGTGACCGTAATTAATTAAAAATGATAACATAATATTCCTGACAATATTTTGGTGTCCCGGGTAATGTCTGGTTGTTCGGTTACGTATCATTCCGTTAAAGCGTTTAATTGTTCCGTAAGGCGTCTTATACATATATTTTTGTAACGAAATTTATTCCTAACACACAGGAAAATATACCGGACTATTTAGTAACTTTTCTGTATACTACTAGTATGCTAACACGCACATGTAAGTATAACACAGTAATCAGAGAGCAGTTAAATGATTCAGCACAGTCATAAAGTACTTTTGTTATCATTAATAAATTGTATGGTTACATGCAAATTTGAGGGTTGTCACAATGCTATCCGATCGGACGGCATGTGGTCCGTTCGGATGACATGTTGTCCGGTCGGATGACACGTCTGTTTTAACGTCCCGATCAACTGTTTTTGAGTGTTTTTGGAAGAAATACGTGTGGTTTCACTGAGATGTTGCGATATCGTTTTAAACAATGATATTTTATCAGATTCGACCCGTTCTAACTGCCGGGAACCACCCCGTTCCATCAGATCTGGCCGTTCTTGACGGCTTCTCATGTTTAACCCGAAATCGTACCGTTCTTTGATTGGATACATAGCTTTTAGGTGAGATTTGTTATCGAAACATGTGGAAATCACCCAGATCTGAGTCGTTTATGGTGGGATGAGGTCACACTTTGAAGTTCATATGAACTCTTGGTGACATCACCTTAAAACACCTCAAATCAGTAGATTTCACGGTTAAAAATTGAATTTTAAAAGACAGAATGATGTAGAATTGAGTGTAGATCATAGAAGTACAAGTTTTAGGTTGAAATCTTACCGGAATCGCGAGGAATCGAGAGAAAAGGGTCCAAGAGCGTGCTTGGTCGAGTGAGAGTTGTCACATCACTTGAACAGTGATGTGACATGCTATTTATAGGCAAAAGGGGAGAATGGGGAGCTGGGTCGGATGGCCCATCCGTTCAGATAGCCCATCCGTTCGGATGGCCCATCCGTTCGGTTGACTCATCCATTCGGATGGCCACTCCGGCACGGGGAGTTTCTCCGTTTCGATCGTTGCGGTAGTTTTTGGAGTACGTGCTTTCTATAGTTAATTTATATTATCATTATATATGTATATATATATCACTAGGGGTCGTATTTACGTATCCATGTTTCAAAGTTTCAATATAACAATCGGTTTTCGATTCGAGTATGCGATTATTAGCGACGTTTCTCGGCCATCAAAGGAGGGTAGTATAGGTCCTTTTTCGATATCATCGTGAACGTTATTGTGTGTTGTGCCACAATGACTGACGGGGTACCACTTACTCGTATTGTCATCATCGTCACGACTGGAGCTATAGTACTTACCCGAGAGTCCTTGTTAGCGTTAGGTGTCTGCGTTTTGACACATCACGGCCACCGAGGAGGGTAGAATAGGTCCTCACTCTATGTCATCGTGAGTGTTAGTGTTTGTGATGTGATGTAGCGATAATGTATTGCGAAAATACGCGATTATCCTTCGAATAGCGATGTATGCGATATAGTTACATTATGATCCGAATCTCTGGTGCTAGGCGTAACGAGTATAGCGAGTAGTAACAACGCACGAAAGTGCGCGTTGTTACAATACTACACAATAAATTTTTAAGAATGTTTTTAGTTAAAAAAAAATTTAGAAAACTTTGTTAAAACTATATATATGATTGTATAATTTTTTTTTTTTGTAAAAAAATATAACAAAAAAATTCAAACTAGTATAGGCCTATACGACTCGTATAGCTCTACTAGACAAGATCTCACACATCAATTTTTATTGTAAATTGAAAAAGCTATACGGCTCGTATAGATGGTGTTAAAATAAGAAAAGGGTGTGTAAATAATATGAACCATAGTTTATTGGAAGTCTTATGATAGCATAATTTGCAATTGTATTATGTTATTAACCACTTATGAGGGATACAATAATCATGTTACTGGTTTATGACATATAATTAGTCTATTGTGATTAGTACTCTTGACAACATTTGGTCATTGTAATTTGTATTAATTAGTCTTTTGTGTTTAGTACACTTGACAACATTTTGTCATTGCAATTTGTCATTTTGATAGGATGTGTATGAATTAACCCTACAACATTTGATATATTAGATTTAAATGACCCTAACTTTCATCAATTGTCTGATAAGGCTCCTAACTTTTGATTTGTACCACAACACTCTCAACTTTTAACTTATTTTCCTCTAGCACTCACAAACTAACTGAACTCTAACCCAATTAGTTTTCTTGCTGATGTGACACTTTGTGTGGTGACGTGGCATATGACGTAGTTTTTTTTGCTGTTGTAACATCTTATATGGCACTTATGACATGGCAGCTGACATGACATTTTTTATGATGTGGCAACTTACGTGGCATTTTATGAGGACGTGGCATCTGATGTGCCACTTGTTATTGACGTGCCATCTGTCATCAACTAACTGGGTTAGGGTTCAGTTAGTTTGGGAATCCCAGAGGTAAATAAGTTAAAAGTTGGAAGTGTTGTGGTACAAATAAAAAATGGGGAGTGTTATCTGTTAATTGGTGAAAATTAGGATTATTTAAATACAATATCCCTCAACAATTTATATAATGTTTTGGAACTTTGGGGGACACTTGTACAATTTCAACACCCCACGATGCATTTTGTGGTACGTTTTGGTCATTTGGCGTACAAGTGTACAACTTTAAGTGAAATTATGATGTGTACCACTTTCAAAATATATTAAAAAATTATAAGGAATGAACACTGTATCCTTAAATTTACAGATGAGCAGTAATAATTTCTCCCTCATTTATTCACAACCACTTTTCAAAAAATAAAAACCCACGTCACATAATTTAGAAGGTTGGATGTGAGTGCTCTAAGTGTGACGGTTTGGATATGAATATGCTTATTTAATTATAAACCTAAATTATTTGATATTATTTGGACATGAATGGTTATGCATTATTTCATTTATTAGTATTATTTTTTTAATAAACAAAACAAGTGTTCTCAGTAATCAAACCAAGTTGAGCAAAAACAATGATTTTTATAGTTAGTGATGCTAAACATTTCCCTAAACATTATCTGTAACAACAGTTAGCAAGATCTAAACATGTTTAAATTATTGCAATTATCCATAAAGAATAATCATGTATTCATTGGAAAGAATTTTAACATGTTACTTAGCATTTCTCCAAAAGTAAAGTTGAAGTTATATTAAAAACCGAATTAAAAAAAAAAAAAACTAAAAAGTTATCCCAAACTAAGAATCTTAACATGTTAATTAGCATTACTTCAATAGTATTTTAAAAACTAGAAAAACATAAATTACATAGTCTCTAGACAGAACTTGTACACTAAAATTTCTATTCCTACCATAAATATATAGATCTCAAAAAACATTGGCCATTCTAGTAGTACTCTAAGACCAACAACCAAAAAAAGATAACATACAAAACAAAGACAAGTTTAATCTAGTAACGAGGTAGAGAAACACATTTTTGATGATCATCATCTCAAAATGGCAAACTCTTTGAAGTTGACATAGATGTAAGCGATCTAAAATGCTCCGACGGCACGAAATCTTGTGGCAAATTCGCCCTCTTCGCCATCCTCCTCATATTGCTATGCAAACTTTGTTGTACCAAATGCTTAACCGCTTTAGTCTCGTCACTCATCATCGTGTCGTCCTCTAAATCCTTTGAGGAGTCTGTTGATCTCACTAGTCTGGAATCAACAGACCCACATTGGGGCGCTGAAACATTCGCCCCACTACTGCCTACAAAGGTTTCAGACACTTGTTTACCTTTGTCGATCCTTAAAATTTCTAAAATCCGAGAAGCTCGTTTTTGTGCTAAGGTACTACCAAGAAGTGTTAGTTCAAGAAGCGTAGATGAAATCCCGGACTCAATCATGATTTGTCGGTCTCGATACGACTTATGAGCCATCACCATCAATATGTATGTCGCCTTTTCTTGACAATCAGGCGAATCCGTCCAACTTAAAACATCCACCAATATCTGAAACGAATCATGAGCACTACTTATCGCCTTCCGACCCTCAGGTGTAGTCACCACATTGCTCAAGATCGCCAAGACTCTATCACTAACTTCCATATCTCCCAATGTGGTCAACAAAAACGGAACAAAATCATCGATTTCGATCATCGGTAAGACATTTGAAGGCAAGAGTGACAAGTTATAGAGTGCCCTTAAACAATCTTGAACGACTTGTGAATTCGCTTCACCTTCAACTGAACTCCTGAGGGTTTTGACCAAGAACAAGACTGCTCCCGATGATCCGATAATGGGTTTGTTAGAGTCGAGCGCAGTTAACCCAAGAAAATTTGCTACTATTGCTGAACACACATCCGGGTTAGGTAAACCTTCAGTTTGAGAGTTGATTAGATCAAGCATTTTGTGTACTGCCCCTGCTTTAACAATGGCAGCTTTGTTCCTGAATTTAAGTCAAAAACAACTTTAATATTGTAAAATTGAGCCACACAATGGTAGCTTTGTTACTGAAATTATATACAAATTAAGTCAAAATTAAGATTGACTTCGTGAAATTGAGCCAAAATTAAGTTTGAAATTGTGAAATTGAGAAAGAAAAAAGCATCATTAAGCGCCCCAAAATTGAGTCAAAAAGGGTGCAAACGGCTAAAAAAAACTCAAAACGCGCCAAGCTTAAACGAGCTCAAGCTGGTTCGCGAGCCTAAACGAGCCCACTGTTTATATAAATTTTAATTAATATATTACACATATATTTAAAGAATAACAATTAATACTTATAAAATTATGAAAAACAATTAAATTATATACAAAAAATAAATTACAATCGTTATAAATTAATTAATAAAT